>VJMY01000023.1:0-272728 GCA_009869795.1 Neelides sp. FZ-2019 | reverse complement strand
CACATAAGTTCCAATAAATTATATCTCATTAATGTGTGTCATTGAGATAATGTAAGATAGAAAAAATTCAGAATCATTTTAAATGGAATTTGTCAAATATTTTACTTTAAATTAAAATAGGCATATTCATATCTATTTGTATATATTTCCCTTTATTAATAAAGAGTATCTACCTATATCATATTTATATCATATGGGATCTAGCAAGCTAAATCAATCTGATTCGAAATCTATTTTATTTTCAGCGTTGCTAAAGATTTTTAAGATTTAATCTTTAATTATACGTAAAGTTATACTTGGCATTTGAACAAATACAGGGGCAAATCGAGGATTCTTTTTTATTATTTTGAGAAAGTTACAAATATAATTGGTTGAGTATATGTGCATAGTTCGAAAACCCGCAATTACAAATTATATGCATATGTAACTCTTAATAAATGTTCTATTAGAAAATACAAGAACATAATAACACGAATTATTTGCATAAGTTATCTTAACACTTTTTGGCATATTAATGTGAGATTGTCAGGTATTGCACATGAGTGTTTGCTGACCAAAATGGGTTGAATCAACAAATAAAAGGGATGTGGATAAACCTAACTTAACCATTACAAATTATACCTGAACTTACGGATATTTATGAATTGACTTTCTATATGAGAAGCCTTTTAGCCCGATTGCGAAATGAAAGATAATGCAGATAAGATGCGAATCAAGCGACGCGAACGAAAATGAGTTCAGAAGAAGATAAACCACAAAATAATTATGATTAATTATATTAAACATATAAGCATAATATATAATATAATGTAAATAAATATATATGTTATGTATTTATCTAAATAGAAAAGAATGTAAACACAATTTCTTAATTTGTGTTTGGTACTAATTTAGTTATATATGAACGATTGTATGCACCTATCTCAAGTTTTTATCTACTTGCTGATAGAATATATATATGAAACTTTTTATTTTCAAAAATATTTTTTTAAATAAAGGAAACCATACTCTTGGAATATTTTAATCATAGTTATTACGTATGTATTGTAAATTGAAAATGAAGTCATTTGGAGTGAATTCATGAATAAGTATGATTTTTGTCTATATTAAGCTATTCATTTCAAGTTCATTTCTTTATTCAAAAAACTTTATATTAGAAGAAACTTTTTTTGATTTTAAGGCATTTCAGCTCTTTTAATTGAAGAAAATTACTGCTATGATTTACTTTCTTTGCCATAACTAATGTATAGGTAAGCAGTATTTTGAATACATTTTCTAAAAGAAACTCTTTTAAAATTATTTCAAAGGAGTATTTCTCTTTACAATCATCTTTTTACAGCCTTTTATCTATTCCCGTATTTATTTCCCTTCTTCATGTTTGAGCGTCATTAAGTAATTGTACATATGGCGAATAAAAACCATCATGTTGAAATATTTATATATTTTATACACAAACATTTCTAATTGAATTTCTTTTCTAAGTTTTTTTGACTCATGAATTCGGCAAAATATTATTATTAATAAATATTTTATTAATTCTGGGAATTATTAAATTGTCGTTAAAAGTGGTTATTTCTGAGAATAATTTATTCAACTTCGTTTGAAATTAGTAGGTATGTAAATTAGCCGTGGTAATGGTATGAAAAGACATTTGGCGAACAACTAGAGTAAGAGAACTGATTTAACAAAAGGGTATTTAGAAGATTCGTCAGGAAGAATCTTCACGCGTGCATGAAAAGAAAAGAAGCTCATTTCAATTCCCTGTTCTCATCAATTCATGCAAATGATGGTGCGTGAAGATAGTTAGAAGAAAGGACCATATGGCTACATGAACTTCAATGTGCACTCAATGCCAAATTCCGGATGCAATTCATGAGGAATGATGAAAGTGGAGAATGAGACTTGTAGTTATTACATGTAATGGTTAGAGATTTCCGTCGCGGCGTGTCTAATTTTTTCCTCCCAGATGCAATATTATGATATGGCTCATAAATGACTCGAGGAGCTCGTGGGGCTATTGAACTACGCATGAGAGTGTCCGCTAGTTTCACTTACTGTATCGGCTCCGGAAAGCGCCCCAATGGGGAATCGCCACAGCGACGGTGCCGACGACGAAGCAGGCAATTCCTAGAATGACAACTCCAGTTGACAATGCCAATTTGTGTCTGTCCATCTCCGCATTATTCTTTGGTTGATGAGCGGAGAAGAGCGGGGGCGGAGGGGCGGCGGGTCGTGAGGCTCATCCAAGGACCAAATCCCAGCATCCCTCACAATCCCTTCCCTTTAACACCCCTCCGTTTCTCAAACATCATTTCCTCTCTTTTGATCAAATTGTCACGACTCAGGAGTCTCGCGGAAGAACCAAGGTCAAGAGATTTATTTCCCCTCCAGAACAATTAACAAATGTATATTCCGCACACTTTTAAATTAAAAAACTGAGGATTTGAAATTCTGTTTGCCCTTTTAGAGTTTTAGTTCTTCTGGGCAGAACTCCTATGGCACTGAACAGGAGGAAAATTCACTTTGTCTTGGGACTCCGAGGTTGGTTCATCGAGTGAATAAATTGGGAGTCAATGGGGATGTTCAGAGTCTCTTCACCATCTATTCAGGACCATGAGTCTTTCGGTAGTGTTCTCTTATCTCAGGTGGATGAGACTAGGGGAGCCGAACGAAGGTTTATCAAACTGACGTCTGTGGAGAGTCATTGTCTATCTCCTGATAAATGGGAATTAATTTATCCCTTCTCTGTACACAAAGTTTTCCAGGTTGAATAAATTGAATTTTCGTCAGCTCTGCCTCCTGAGGATTTCCACCATTGGGATATTCTCATTAACGAGAGGAATCGATTTTCTTTTGATGTTAAGTCGATTCCGCCTCTGCATTTCTTCTTTCCCTGTTCAATTAAAATTACTTTCTTTAGCATTCATTTGTTGACATTCCACTTGTGTCGTTTAGCACTCTCACTTCCATCAAACAACCATTTTAATACCCCTTACATGTCATTGGCAGCATTTCTTTCTGAGCCTCTCACACTTTGCTTTTCGTGCGTACACATAAAAATATTATTTGGTCCCAAGGAACATTATCAGGTAAGACTAAATGTAAAGAAAGAAAAAGCTTATATGTATATACCTTCTCGTTAATTGGTTCATGTATCAATATGAATTTTTTATTTAATGGCCTTTATAGCAAGCAAAATATATATGTATAGGTAGTACTTTTATGAAATACCAAGTTTTTTTAATTTTACGAAATGGATATTAATTACTTAAGAAAAGGAATTATCTTTCTTCTCTTTTTCATTATATAATCAGGTTTAAACGGGGCGGTTAATTAAATAACATTCTCAATCTCATCCTGACTCCCGCGCTCGAATTCCCTTCGTTCTTTTCTAATTTAATTTGGAGCATCAAACAAGACACATGTAAATGCATTTGATCCATAACATTCAATTTATGTTCAGGCATTTACTCTCAATTGTAAATTGTAACACATACTATATATTGATTAAAGTATGTCCGTAGATGGTAATGTTAACTTGTATAAATAGACGTGCTAATAATATTCTTATATAACAGTCGATTAACTGTAAGCTTAATTTATGTATCTACATGAATAAAATTGGGCATGCGAGACTGTATGTAATAGATCCTTTGATATAAAGCTCATATAATGCTATGGAAAACTAACAAGGTATACTATACTTGTATGTATTTAATACAGTAGAAAAAAGTTTTGGAGCAAAAAGGTTGGAAAATTTGAGCTCGTAGCTTCCTCTTTTTAATTAATCCTTCTCATAAATGAGCTAATTCCCTGAGTCGACCCGATTTTTTAAATTCTCTGCTCCTTCCCTCCTAAAGTGATTAACTCAAGAAAATTTCACATCACATGGAGTATCGCACATTCTCATTATGAAACAAATATTATTCAGACTCCTTTGACTGAAGGTTGAAAAACAAATTTGGATGAATTTAGATTTATAAGAGCTTTGTTTCCCACGCAGATGCTCAAAAATCAAATGGGTTATTCTCAATTACTTATTAAGAATAAATTGGGTCGAGGAAGGAACAAAAGCTCAATTGACTCAATATTTAAATTCTCCAATTGATCCACTTGGGGAAGATTTGAGAAGAAATGCGAGGCTGGAGGGATCCCTTGACAGAGGAGATTACCGGGTAAAATACCTCGTCAAGACTCGTCTAGTGGCCAATTAGACCAAAGGAGCGTAGGAGGAAGCGGAATTTGAGACCCCGACTTTAGCCACTAGAAGGATGATGAAGGAAGAGGATTGAGATTAATAATTGGCTTACTTTTCTGTTCAATCCGGAGGGATACTTTTAATGCCCATCTGAGTCCAAGGAGGAGAGGAGGAGGGAATTTGTGTGAGTTTCGGGAGGCTCCTGCACCCTGATTAATGATAACTGAATGATGATGAGGAGACGACGAGTCGACCGTCTTCCCACAATCCCCCTTCACCCGACGAGGGAAATAGGAAAATACCTAATGTTGATGGTTATTCGCCGTTGGTAGGGCAATGACTTTTATCAATGTTCCCTGACGTCACACCACCATGCATACATACAAGCCAGGTAAAGTTGTGGAGCGAGGCAGAGTCCATCCGCTCAGGCACAGGTAAAGTTTTTTTTCCACTCCGCTTTACACCTTTCCTTTCTACTCGGGAACCTCCTTCGTCCCTCTCAGTGGACAATTATTAAATGATTCGCGACTCGTCCACCTTGCCAATTCACCCTCCCATTTGCACCCTCTTGAGCATTTGCCTCACTAGCTCCATCATCCTGAGCCATCATTGAAGCCTAAGATAACAATACGATGATTTTCAGCTCATTTAATCTACTTGACCTCTTCAAGACCCTTTTCACTATGCCAAACGACTAAATATGAATAGTGGTGTAGAGGGATAAGACGATCCATAGGGCATTTCTCATTCTTCTCATTTCCAATTCCTCATTTCTAATTTCCCATCATAGCCAAATAGCCAATTGAAATTGAAGGGGAAGAAGCGGTCGGAGCATTTTCAAATTTTTGTCTCAAATTGAACGGGCTGGGAGAATTAGATTTTGGAGAAGTTGGAGGGATTGGAGGAAGACATAAAGGATTTTCCAATTGTTTCAAATCTTGTCAAACTGGGTTGTAGGCACGGAGAATGAAATTCGATTTTATGTAACCTCCAACTTAAAATTGTTTACCTTCAAGAAAGGATTGAAGTCTTTGGTCGTGAGTTTTTCTTGGTATGTAGGAAGATATACATATGCGACTCTCCGGTTTCCTTCAAGTAGAAAAGAAGGATTGGCCAAGACGATTCGAGAAGTAGACCAAGCAGAGATGCACAGAGGGTTGATGCCACACGCCTTCGCAAAAATTCTTCCGTTAGTCGGAAGACTCTCAAGGAATCAACTTACTCCGTCTCTCCTACAATCCACAAACACACTTGGAAATCACAAAATAACTTAATTAAAGTGCATAGAGTTCTTCTCGTTACACTTTTGTAAATGAAAAGTTTGTGAATGAGACGCCGGTGTTGCCAATTATGTAATTGCCTCGTTGGAGAATAAAAAAAAGTCTTTTGAGCAATTAAACTAATGGAGGGGTATTTTGTGATTTGCAAGTTCTCGGGATGTTTCCATTCAAGAGCCGAAGTGTTTGATTGAAGAGACCATCGGATTTTTTGAGGCACTGAGTTTCTTATGAGTGACTCGAGGAGGTGGAAAACTGAAATGAGTTTCCTTCACACACATCTCCACTTATCGTTAAAGCTTTGGAGATCCATAGGCATGACCACAAGGTTAACTAACCCCCCGACGAAGACTTGAGCCCATATAGGAGACCATAAACTTGTAAGCAACATCATCCTTGCAAGATATATATACTACACAAAGTTGTTAAGTGTAGCGAAGAATTTTCCCTCCCTCTGTCGCTTGAACAATGGGAAGGGGTCTCTTTTGCAAAACTCCTTCTATGAAGGAACTCGAACCAAATGCTCAAATGCACCAAAACTCTATGTATAACATATGCGTCTCTTGAACATGGGCTGTTGCATAGGTAATAAAGTCTCAAATCCGTTGGGGTGTTCGAAAGGGCCAGGAAGGGAACAATCGAAGTCTCCAGATTCCCATTGGATGCACAAAAGAAGACACTCATTCACATCTCCACTAATGCATAATTTGGAAAATCAAAGAAACGTCCTTGTTCAAATTCATGCATGTATTTATGCATGTAATTATTTATAAGTATTAGGAGACGGCAGTGGTGGCCGGAAAAGCTTATTAGAGAACCAGCTAATGCGAGAGCATTTCCCACTATTCGAATTTGCAATTCTAATTATTCCAGCTAACCTGGTAAGAGAATTGAGCGGGAGAGTTTGGAAATTTAGAAATTGGATAGATTTCCTCCACTTGGTCCACCTAATTGCTCTCATTTGTCGAAATTAGGGTTTTAGTGAGAGCCTAGAGGCTGCTCAGCGAACATTCCCACTACAATTATTTGTGCATAATCCTAATATCCCAGGGTTTCTAAATAATAAATTCTACACTCTTTGGAATCCACTTGAGGATGCGAGGGGGAATTGAGATAGGAAAAGACTTCACAATTTCCAGATTCCAAATGAGTCGAAGAGAGGATGTAATGAAATGAATGTTTATTTACCTTCCCCTACAGGCAACTCATCCTCGTGGAGTTTCAGTGCGAAAGTCCCATTTTTACTTCCTCTCCATATACATACATCGATATATCTATGCGAGTATCCAAATAAATATCCTTTGTCATACACCAATTGTATGTCATAAATAAGAGATATATTGTAAAATGAACTTTTTAAACTAAATGCCTACATTGGTATATAAAAACCTACATGTTGTACAATACACGTAGAGTTTTACTTAAAATTGAAATTACTCGAATTACCATAGGCATGTTCCCCTTAATGTTGAAGCAGAATAAAAATATTAAATTCTTTATTATTCATTTCTAAATAGCACAAAATGTGGAGACGACATGATTTTACAATGGGAATGTTCATCTGGTTCATGTTCACTCGATTCACTATTGTTCCTCTCGAATGCAATTTCTGCTCCGTCGTTTGAACTCATTCATTCCCCAGACTCGGGCATGGCTGGGACGAGAACGCATATATATAGCCATGATGGATCGTGATCTTGAGGCGAGGGAAGATGAGAAAATGAGTATAATTGGAATCCGGAATAATGTCCCTTTGGCCCGTGTGTTGAGGAGGAGCCGAGTCAGAGTTGAAGGAGGGAATTGGAGGTGACGGTCGGAGAGAGAAAAACAATTCCTCGTCTTTCATATAAGGATTAACCTATATGCATAAAAGGAACTTCCATGCTCCGTCATTTGCCTCCATCACGCACTCATGGGTTGGAATGAATAGAGGGAAATTACATACCTTCCCTATTTTCATGAGCTAAAATGGAGGCTTCAACGATGTGAACCATTTGAAAATGACTCTTAACTCTAATGAAATCATAAAAGTTTATAGGTATAAACCAAATCTCGCCTATATTTACTCAAACATAATAGAAAAAACTCAACAATCTTGCTGTATAATTACCTTATAGTATTTACTATGAATATTAAGGTTCTCTCACATCATGCTCTTTAATTATTTTACAAGATAATACGCTTGTGCATATTTGCAGATAATACTTAAATAAGGCATTTTATTTTTTTTGTCTCTAAGTACGAGATAATCTTGCTGTTACGTTGAATATCATTTAATTTGGTTGATTGCTCCTTAAATCCTGCATGGACACTTTAAATTAAACAAGCAAACTTAAACTCATTTTGATGGAAACTTTTGGTTGTTGAATTAATAAAATATTTTAGCATTTGATTCGGCCAAATTGAATTTTTCAACAGATATATAATATATTATTTAAATAAACTGCTCATGACCAAAGTATTATTTATTTATAGCTTTACTTATTATTGTAAATTATGGTTTAATAATGTCATTTAATGATTTTTTCTAGTAGCTCAATTTCTTTTAATATTCCAATATTTATAGTTTACACTTTATGATTTCTTAAAAATATGTTGCATTGAGCCAAATTTCCTCAGCAATTTAAGTCTCACATGTACAAGTGAATTACGTTTTTTGTTTTCGTAAGCAAAGAAAATTCTTAAATTAATATAACCTTTTAAACAAGACATTTTTATTCTTTTTGTGAATATTTTAGACAACATTTAACATGAACCATAGAAATAAATAAAAATATTATAAATCCCAAATGGCTCAAAATGAATTCTTCTCATGTCATGAACATAAAACCATTGTTTCTCTTCTACTCGCATTCGTAGATTCACTAATGAGATAAACTTAGAAATGTAATATAAAACCCACTGCTTCCTTAATTAATGCCATCATTAAGTGTCTCGTTTCTTGGAAGACTCGTAAAAAATTCAGAAATATTATAGTAAATGTAATAGACTTATAAGATCCTTCTACCTTTTTATTTATTATCCTAGAATGAAATCCTTTCCTGATTTTTAATAAAATTTACAAATAAATACACATAAGTACAGTCTAATTAATCATGCAGAGCATTTAAAAATGGTTATATGCTAACATTATTTAATTAAGATAAATAATAAATGTAACTCTTCATTTACATCATTGACGGAAGATTACACTAGACAAATGTACCTATATAATTATGCATTCCTGTCAAAATAATTATGAAGTTACATCCTTGAATAAATGAGTTTACTGGTTTACAGAACTCTCGTCAGTGGTCTCCGCTCAAAAGTCAAGATGGACCATCAATGATGTTACATCATACACGCTTAAAATAATATTTAAATAGACGGGATCTAAAGACGGATATGACCTTCATTTTTATAGTGCATTCTTTATTGTTTTTTGTTCTTAATTCAGAGATATGCGTGGAATTTCAAGGTGAGCAATTTATTTCAAACTGACAATCATTATCAATACAATATTCAAATTACTATTAAGTATTATTAATTCAGAAAGTTTCTCTTTATATATATATACTCAAATTCTCTTAATATAAATATTTGCTTGTACTTATACAATATTAGCTAGTTAAAGTATAATAATAATCTAATAATACATATCTCTAACATTAAGCAACTCTCAATTTTCCTATATGAATTATTAAATAATCCTTTATTTTTAAGCATTTTCATTCATATATGATATAATGACAGTCCTAACAAAAAGGTATACTTTTAAATAACGCGTAAGTAAATACGCTTACGTACAAATTCAAATAAATAAATATGAGAACTTTCAAATTTCTCGCTTCACTGATAATATTTATTCAAAAACTGCTTAGCCATTTGGGATGGGCCGAGGACTTGAGTTGACTTTATCATTCAGTGTTCAGTCAAGTACGAATGATCCCCTCAATGGAATTCTCATGGAAGTAATGTCATTTAATTTATGGTTTATAATATACATAGGTATAGAGATGAGAATTTAGATCCGAGGCTTCGAATGGTAGCTAATAAATTCCCATTGTGAAATGAAAATGTGAAATGAGTCGTGGATTCTTATTGGGTTTGCAATAAATATCTTCACATTTAACTTTTATTCAATTTGTTTCAGAGTACCACGAAGATTCCATATAATGTTGTATATATTTTAATATACGTATATTCATACGCCAATTCATCCACATTTGAACATGTTAATATTACCAATCACGCCTTCAATCTTAATTTACTACATGACTTTTATAATTAAGTTAATTCAAGAATCAACAAGAAAATTTCTATACAAATTTGAGTGTCTAATTCCTCATTTAAGACTTAAAAAAGCAAAATATTCAAAGTACCTACTTTGTAAATTAATAAACCTTTGAAAGTATTAAAAGAAACGTAATTTGTACATATAACTTTTGCGAAAGATATTCATTTTTGATTTTTTCAACTCACGCCCTTTTTGACAAATTTATGAAACTCTTCCTACATCATTTTACCACAAGTTTAATTAACGATAAACACAACATGAATTTTTAAAATTTAACAATGAATTTAAACTTTTATTTACTTTTTATATAGATAATCATACATGACTTACTTTGGCTAATTTAGTTTTTGCTATTTAAGATAATAAGTACTTACATACATACTTGATTCAATTCTACTTATGTTAGAAATTGCAATGTTTGCAGTTTGCAGTTTGTGAAACTTTTTGTAAAATGTTAACGAGAAAAATAGTTTTAAGTCGATTATATACGGTTCGGACTTTCCTTTAGTTTGATCAGTCGGAGGCGGCTGGGAACTTTCTAATCAAACTTCTAAATCATCCCTAAATGAAAAACAGGAATTTGTAAATTTTGTCGTCTTGAGTTTGCAAATCATAAAAGATCCAATTCATATTCGTAATATTTCATATAATATAATGTTCTAGGTATTTATTATATTAATAATTACATTACATATATATATATATATATTATTCAGATGTTTGTATTTAATTTACACATGTAAAAGATTTATAAATTAGTCTGTAATCTGCATACCCTTTCATATAAAATCAATTGCATCCAATGGAGTCGCTCTACTGCCACTAATTTGTGTTTCATAAATGCAGATCTAAGCAAATTTGCAAACGTTTGAAAAGAATGATTCTAGGAAAGATTAATATTATATATATAATTATAATATATAATATCAGTTAGAATGGTAAATTATATGATTATAATAATAGTAATAGTCCAGGTTTTGCACCATGTTTATCTTTCATAATGTGACAATTTATGTAACAAATTCCCTTTAGGAAATTTACACTTTGTATAACATAATGAAAATTGAATTTTTAAAAGTCAAGTGTCAATGAGTATATAAAGTGTATATATAGGTATATGATCCATGTTATGTTATATGCAATTACCTGAAAGCTGAGTTGAAGTTATGTGTATACTTATTCGAATTTCGAATGTTATTAACAATTTTTTTTCGATAATGTTATTACATTAGACCTATTAAATATTTATTGTAACCTGTGTTCTTGTACTCTACGGACCTATTTTTTTTTACACAAATAGGTATGTAATAGGTATTTAAATGTTTGATTGGTATCAATATTTAGTAAATATATTATAACAGAGTGCATTCACAAAATCGCATGCATTCCATTCACAACTTACCATTTTAAAACCATTAATTGACTTATCAAGGACGCTCATTTAGCCATGACATTTGATTCCTTGCTACTCTTTATGCAAGCCCAAGCTAAGGAAGTGATTAAGTACTTCTTATGTATATCATTTGTAAATTTGTAATCCAACTAGTGCGAATGAATAAGTAAAAGTTGTTAGATAGATTTAAGCATAAATTACAAGTTTGTGCATGATAAAATGATAATAATTGGAAAGTAAGGTGATGGCAGTTAAATTAATCGAATAGATGACAAAGAGAAAAGTTCAATCCGCCAATGAAAATAAAGTGCAAAAATAAAATTCAAATAATAATTCCCTTAAGAAGATAACAATGAATACGCACTATAGAATTACACACAAGTATGTATAAGTACAAGAATCAATACTGGAAATGGTATGATGACATTTGTAAATAAATTATGACATGAATTTCTACTCGTTCTTCCACTCAAATAGTCTTCAACTACAGAGAATAAAGCTATGATTATATTTTGACACTCACTTCTTGAGTTCAGCTCGAAAATTGGAAATGAAAAAGTTGGAAATGTGTTTCTGATAAGGAGATCAGTCAGAGAGAAATGAATTTAATCATCAAGACAAGAGCTTTCACCAGTCTGAACAGCTTAGCAAGGAAGTATTTACTTTAACAGCTTCAAGATTAGCTATCATATATCATCATATATATTCAAGAGTGACAACAGGCTTTCGCGTATATTCAGTTATGGAACATTTTCATATACAAATACATAGTGTTCAATGCAAATTCCCACTATCGAATTGACGCTAATGTTTAAGTCAATATATAAAGTTCTAAGAATCATTTATATTTATGTATTTAGAATAGCAATTCTAGTCAAGTACTTTTACTCAGAATTATCTTTCTAATTTGGCAATTTGCACCATTGTATACTATATCTAGACTTTAACCAATTTCTACATATTATAACTCCCTACGCACTTAAATACAATATCTCATTTGTGTGTTCTGCTCGTTCAATATGTACCTATTTAGGTATATAAATTATACAATGGTTTATTGTATCTCCGTTTCCAAATGCTTTGCAAGCAAGCAGTTAAGTTCTATTCACAAGCCAATTATTATATACAGTATATTTTATATAGCACCTTTTGATTTGAACATACTTTTCACTATTCAAGTATGCATTCTACTTAATTAG
This sequence comes from Neelides sp. FZ-2019, assembly GCA_009869795.1. NCBI lineage: Eukaryota > Metazoa > Arthropoda > Collembola > Neelipleona > Neelidae > Neelides > Neelides sp. FZ-2019. The sequence goes on along the minus strand of VJMY01000023.1, from coordinate 260,385 downwards.
AATTCGATCTAATAAGATTTAAAAATACAATATTAGTTAAAGATTATTTTGTAATAAATAGATCGTTCTTAATTTACTTTAGGTAATTTAAGTACTAACATTAAGGAAGAAAAAATACACAAGTAATAAAGCCTTCATTGCAATAAATAAGACAGAATTTCACATGATTTTCTCCCTTCGATTTATAGTTTTTATAGTGAAATTTCAAAGGTTGGCTGTTCGCATTGTAATAATGATTATCTCCTTTTCGTACAGTTCCCACTTTTCGCTTTTTATATTTTATTAGTTCAGAGCAAAGGAAAATGAAAATTTATTGGAATTTATTACCAATTTTTTTTCTATTTCAATATAAACATTTTTCTGCTACATATAAATGAAAGTAAGTAAAGTAAGATTATTTTACGTTTAAGTAGTTCCCTACTTGTATGTATGTATATAGTTACAATTATCAATATGTATTAACATACTCATACTATATATTTATAATATTTTTATATAATAAGCGTTTGTATCTTCTATATACCTAGTTAGTTAAACTTCTAACTTAAATTTAATCTAATTTAAGGCTTTTGTTTTACTTTTAACGTTACCTCCTGGGTAGAACGAGTTAACGGGTTCTACACAATTGCAAGTTTAGCTATCAAATTACACTTGTAGTGATTAATAATAATAAGATTATTGAATGTTGAATAGCAAAATGAGTTAATTCACCTGTAGTTAATTAAAATCAAACGATAAAATAGATAAATAAATGTAAAATGAGGCTTTCAATTCATATTCAAAAGTTAAATTTCTACATAATATGAATTGATTAAATAACTTTATATATGACTTAATAACTCGTTCTGTATTCAATAAGTGAAAATATTTTATAATTTTTGAGAAATTTGAATTAAAAGGCTAAAAATTTCTTGTAAATTAAATTTAAGAATTTTGACAATAAATATTTATTAAATCTAAATATTCAGTATATGTCACTTGAATTTTAAACTGTAAAACGTGGAATTAATAATGTGGGTAGTTAATTAATTTGAGTGTCAATATTATATTTAAAAGTAGAGATATTAAATACTTAATATATTTAATACACCTTTGAAAATTCGTCAAGTTCTTACAAGAGGTCAATCTAAAAATATTAAAAAGGTAATTAATGAGGAACTTACTTTTTTAACTAAATGATTCAACTCGAAGTTAATTATCAATGAATATTCCTCATTAAACGTCAAATATAGATAATAGTAATTGCGTCTTCTGTTCCCCATATTGGGCATGAGAGTTTCGTCAGCCGTCCATAAATTATTCATTTTACATTTGTGAGAAGGAAAAGAATCAATGAGAAATTGATACAATCAATATTTACAAAACGTAACTTGAACAATTACAAGAAATCCAATGCCTTGGTACGATGAATAAAATGAATACTCTATATTGCAATTCTATACAATGGTTGGGTTTGGTGCTTGAAAAGTAAATTTTGGATGAACTATGGCATTTTCTACAAATGTGCTTTTTGTGTTTTTAGTAAATGAGCTCCTTTTAGGAATAAAATTTTATAATGGGTTTAATTATTTTACAAAGTAAAATTGAAAATTCTTCTTTTTCTGAAATATATAGTGTCGGTAAACAAAAATTAGCATTAAATTATAACGTAGATAAATTACAGACACTTTCTCATATTTTAGTCCAAAGTTAAGTAAATCATAGTCAATAATCATATCTCATTATATAATTACTTAATGTTAGTTAGATTGAAAATGTATGCTATACTTCAACTTGTCAAGTATTTGTGATACCATTTTTGTTTTAAGTATAGAGAATTATAATTAGTTAGTTTTTTAAAGTTTTAATGAGGAAAACGTCAAGTTCAAAAAATATTTCAAGTCGTCGTTCACCGCAATTGACCATTGTTGTTGTTGTTGTGTGTGTGTGTGTGTGTGTGTGTGTGTGTGTGTTGATTGTTGTTGGAAATCGTTGATTAGGTTAGGGTAAGTAATTAGTAATATCCTTGTACTCAAGTCTACAAGATTCCTCAGATTGTTGAGAGTCAGTTGTGAGATGATCAAATAGCGGGATTTTTTTCACACGAAGAAAAGACCTTTAGCCCCATTTCTGAAAGAGCCCCATTCGCTGGCATTGACAATTAGTTCCCCAAAGGTTGCACCGACAAGCTCCGCCCGAACAACAGTCGTCAGGGCGATGGTCGCATCGTCCACCGCGGCGAAGACATGAACGCCTGTAGAGATAAATCACAGAAGAACGCCTCAACAGACAATTAGCACCGTGCATATTTCCTTATAGTTTACTACTACTTCTACCTTGACCCAGCTCTCTTCATTTTCAATTCAAACTACAAGTTGATGGAGCCATTTGAGTTTCAATAAACAAGTAGCCAGGTTATATTGCAGGGAGAGAACAATTAACTTGTGCTGGATACATTAGGTTTAACTACTACATCTGTAATGTTTTTACTATCTAATTATTTTTTATTCAATTGGAGAAAAATGGGGGAAAATGTTTGTGTTCGACATAGCCATCTTTTAATGAATCATTTAAATGTCATTCGCATTTCCTTATTCGAAGTTTATGAGATATAGCAAAAATTAACATGCAATTTTGGACCCTTTCATTTTTAATTTGGTACGTAACATAGACTATTTGGTAAAATATGAGGAATCTGAAACACAAATCGATAATAAATTCGTTAAAAATTGTGTGATAAATTTCCCATTTCAGGTCATTTGGCTGTTCCGTGAATTTCATGCTTGAAAACAAAAGCCTAGTGTATGGAAAGCTTGGAAAGAACAGAACTCAGCATAAATATGAACTATTTGTATATTGAGAGAGAATTTTGGATTTATAAATTTGGTACTGATTAATATATGGATTTCTTAATTGCTCGTTACCATTTAATTAATCCTTGTCAAGAAAGGTGAATTGAGGGTGAAAAGAAGTTGAATTGAGTTTGAAGGAGTCTATCACCTTTTTGAAAAAGATTAAGCGAACCTGGGTCTTTAATCTCAGCTTCTGTCAATTAGGTAAAAGGTTACGAACGAGGTTGAGAGTTTAAGTGAAAATATAAATTTCCTCTTCTCTTACTCGTTTAGATATTCAAGGAGGCAGTGTGGGGAATTGGGTTTTCAAAGTCTTGATTGGATTTTTGACTCAAATTCAAATTTGAAAATATCCTAGCTTTTGTACAGCGACCGAGTCTTTAATATAATATTGTTAAGTACTTCAAATGCAGCACAATATATTTCTACGCTATATCGTTGCATATACATCATTGCATAGCAAGTCTTCATTCATGTATAGGTATAAAATACTTAATTCCACACTTTATATAAAGAGATAGAGAGAATATTGATTGTGTGAATGAAAATATGACTATGAATATAATGATGCAAAAAAGAATATTTTTACATCAATTTTGATTAGAATAGTGAAAGGCTTTTTTCCCAAGTGATCCTCATGTTTAAACATTTTTCTTTATGTTGCTGCTTGAAAAAAGAAACAATGTAGCTTAATATTGAAATATATATACAGTAATATACGAGTAGTAAGATAATATATGTATACTATTTATTATATTACTATATAAATATATAAAAAGTAAATCTCAAAAACATAGGAAGTTTAATAAAGCTAAAAGTATGTGAAATTCTGATTTTGGCATGTAATATGTGGTTTATGATTTTATGTAATGAGCCGCATTAATTTGTATATATATAATAAATGTATTAGTGTGTTTAACCTAAATGTAACATACAGGAGTTGGTATTTAAAAATGTATACATTTTAATGATTATTATAAATTTGCATGTAGTGGGAGTGAGGCATTAATTTTGAAGTAATGTTGAGCACACGACAAGTCCTAAGTAATGAGATGACAAAGACGAATTAGCCTCTCTATTGTATCTCAAGTACAACTTGCCTTTTAATCAATCTCTGAAGTAGAAAATGTGGAAGGTAGAGATTTCACTCACCAACCAGAGTTCAATTTCATTTTAATTCACAGCCAAGTTTATTATATTTATAATTATATGATTACAAGTATCATAGAAGTATACATATACAATATTACGAGTTGAAAAAGACGGAGAAAATGGATATAAGACCCCATACATAAACCCACCAACAAGTCATAAAAAACATGCTCAAATGTGTTATTTGTAGGTTCTCCGCATTCTCCTCCAATCATGACTGTATAACTGAGAAGGCCCTTTATCAAATTTTTGGCCCAAAATTCGACTTTTCCCAAAAATCCAATATCCTTTCCTTGGGACTTTGGGGAGTGAGGAGGAGTGTTTGAAATTCGAAAGAGGGAGATTCACGCCATACATCCATCCATATGGGATACAATATGTCTCGGGGTTTTAAGGTGAAAGAGAAAATGAATGGGAAATGGAAATACTCGCATTGAGTTCGCAAGAGATTACCAAAAGGAAAGATGATGGAAAATTGAGAAGAGTTGAGGACTCCAAGCACGTTCAAACATCTCCATGTATTACTTTTTGAATGTACGAGAGAAGCTGTACCATACGAGAGAGCTTATATGGTAAAAGAATGTTCATGTGTGTGTGTGTGTGTGTGTGTGTGTGTGTGTGTGTGTGTGTGTACAAAGGGAGTTCCTCAAGGCAACTCCCATCTTTTTCTTTTCAACCCATTAGGGGAAATGGGCGAATGAAAAATTAAATTGAACCTCTTAGAGGAACAAGTCTCAATTGACCAATTTGTTAAATATGATTCGCGTTTAAGTCAAGACAATTCTTTATGGTCGAGAAATGAGAATTTTTTGATATTGATCTCACTTGGTTTGGAGTTTAATACACTATAATATACAATTTAATACACTATGTACTTGGTAATTTATTTGGGAGCCATATTTGGCATTTGTATTTATTTCCTTAATATAAAGTATAAATGAGATAATACAATAAGATATTTTTATTTTTCATATTACTATGATCATGAAAGATGTATGTACGTAAAGAGTAAAAGACTCAATTAGGTTCAAAATTTTGTTTTTCATTCTTAAATGTTTTTTCTTGGAAACTTGAAAATAAACCCTTTTAGCGAGAATTGCGGGGGCGGAAATTGTGTTGGAAATGACATTTTCTCTCTTTTGATTCCTCTTTCACTCTGATGTAAGGAAGAAAAGGAGAAAACCAAGGAGAAAACGTTGTTTAGTCAGTTCATGCGTATGGAACTTTTTCTTTTCATTTTTTCCACATCAATGAAAAATTGTACAATTTTAACTTCAACGCTCATATTCAAAAAAACTTGAACGAAGACAAATTAAATTTCTGAGTCAAGGACTAAATGTGTTATATATATATGCAATTTATAAATAAAGCTTAATCTACTATCTAATAAATGTTCATCACAAGAACGAATTTTAAAATAGAGTTAAAGTGCGAGATATGCAATATAAAAGTTTAAAACAAGTTAACTTTCCCAGAATTCCTCCAATTGCTTATGTTCATGAAGATGTCTATGGTTGAACAATTGAAAAGTTCATTTAATTAGGGCGCATCTTAATTAAATTAAAATTGAAGAATAAACGACTATGAAATGAAGGAGAAGAGAATGAAAGTTGACTTCTCATTAACTTTCATCCTTAATTTCCTAAATGTCTACTTGAATGAATATTTGAAGCCGAGGGTTTGGCCCGTGAATTGGGTCCTTATTAAATAGGAATAGTCGAGAGTTTCCTTGCAATTACAAATTACTTATTCTTGTTTCTATTCATGGCGGAGTTCCTTTGAGTCTCGGAATTGGATTGGCCAAAGTTCCACATAAGGCGAGTCCTTCTTGCATACGTTCATCCTACTGACTCCCATCTCCCCCATGGAGTTTCAATTGAGTAGTGAGAGAGCTGGGGATGATGGGAGAACCACAAACTTCCCATATTTTAAAATGGAATTGATAGGAAGATTAAATACTTACTTGTGTAAGCCCTGAAGGAGACGATCAACGCTCAATCCTTCGCGCTCACCGTCTGATGGAACAGTTTCGAGTTGAAAATCTAAACAAATAAACCAATTAATTACATATTAACTTCAACTTCGCTATTTACTTATATAATTAGAATATGACTAATACACTAGATAATATTTAGTCAGGTTAATATTTAGTTATGATTATGTTTTGACTAGCTTGTAATTATTCAATTGGCATAATTTAAAATCGGAAATTTGAGAATGAAGATTTTATTTTGAAGATTTGAGTTCAAAAATTCTTTGAAGATTTAAAATGGAATAATTGGATAAGTTAATAATTTTGATATGACAGAAACTTGGAAAAGTACAAGTCCATTTGTGATTTAATTTTTACGGCAGAGGGAATATCTAATGGTCCTTGAATTCTATATGTGTGGGAGTCAAAGGCGAAGGTTCCAAGAATCAAAGAACTGGCATAAATCTCCGTTACTTCTCTTCCTCTCTGACTCATTTAAGAGCACAGGCCTTGACAGAACAATTTTTCAATTTAAATGGGAATGAAATTTATGAAACTCCTCGACACGCCTTTCGTTTCATTATTCTACTTACTCACTCCAATGGCGAAAGAAAGATTCCTTTGTAGAATTACACCAAAAGCACTTATTTATTGTATATTTCTTAAATCAACATACTTAAATTACATTACACAATATATAAAATGTTATAAGTATTATGCTTTAAACACATTTCGGAAAAGTGAATTGTAAAATCAAGATACTGCTATTTATATTTAATTTTATTATGTTTATTTATGAACAATCGACTTTAATACTACTAATAGTTATGATGCACATGATTTTAGTATATTCCTATACTAAGTCAGATAAGTCATTTAACAAAAATATAAAATGCCTTAGTAAAAAATATTTAGATAATAAATTATATTTAGTGTTTGCTCTTAATCTAGATTACAATCACTAGCATTATGGTTGTAAAGCCTGTTTGAAAAATGTCTATGCAAAAAACCTAGGGTATTTACTATGATTTTATTTATGTGTTTTCCTTTGTCAGAACATCTAAAGCTAAAACAATAATTTCTCTATTGTTCATTGACGTAAGCATTTTTTCCGAGTGCACGAGAGAAGGGAAGAATGGTCAAAAGTAGGATAATCTGTTCAATTCCAAAAAGGGAAAAAATCCTCAAAGTCTTTAGTACATAGTGAATGATAATCTGAGCCTTTGGCCTTTCCCCGAACTGAGGCTTTGATATTACAAAGGAATAAAAGAATAAGAGCGACTCGAGGACCACTCACAGGCCAATAGACGAGAGAGTCTTGAAATTTATTAAGAGGCGGCTGGGTGTGTGGAAGTGCCTGGTGGTCTTGCGGTTATAATCCATGAGGAATTACGCCCCATGTGAATGAGGGGGAGGAATTATAGGATAGAAAGAGAAAGTAGTTTACCAAAAAGGATTACAGCCTATGGGGTTTCCGACGAGGAACAAAAATGGAGGATAATGCGGTGGTGGCCATAGGATGGGATGGGAGAAAGGACCGAGACTGAGCGCCAGAGATAACCATTTTTTCTCTTTCCCTTAAACAAAGAAACTCCGCGGCACGGAGAAAGACGCGGAGAGGAAATGTGTGCCGAGGAACCCAGGACACATCTGTATCGTATATCTTATGAATGTAATGCAAGGGACGGATCAGCCTCAATAAGTCTAAGTAAAGTACGTATGTTTGCATTCCAAATACATGGCTCAACTGATATGATATCCATGTAGTTGGTAATGCTATTTGGGCCTATTTCCTCCTCCCGAGAAGATAAGGCATTAAGAAAGTAGAGATAAAATCCCTACATGGCAACTCTCCCAAGATATACACTTATTATCATTATGTACACGTATTTGAAGATGTATGTATTTAGCAACTTAGGTAATAGTACTTTTAACTATAAGAGAACCAAATGATTTGGTTCTCTGCTGGTTCCAACTCTAAGAGAATCTGCCTAATTCTGAGAATTTCTTTAAAATAAAAACTTTAGTAAAGAGCATTTTACAAAATGGCCTCAATAGACGGAAGGTTGAGGAAGGTCCTCATTTAAAATAAATGGTTCTTGAGTCCCATTTAGGCCATTCCCTATCTTTCATGCCAGATGAGTCTCCCAACATCCCTACTACTTGTAAATGGGCTGAGCGGTGAAAGAATTGGGTGTGGAGGAAATTAGGCTTTTTGATTCCATTTTATCATTTGGTAGGGGCTGTTTGCCAAACAGTGTTTTGAAAAGGAAGCAGAAGAGGGAAAGTTTTTGGAGGAACCTAATGGCCAAAGTGAGAGTCAAGGTAGTTTAAAAGTCGTAATGAGAACATATAGCTAATATCATAATATCGTTTTAGCAAGTTAGTAAATGCATTAAAGACTTCTGGTGATGTGTACATTTGAATCATCTGCATGTGTTAGATGGGGAAGTGAAGGTCGCAGAGGAATATTGTGTGTAATTTCGAAGAGATGTTTGGAAATCTCTTTTGATCTTTTATTTAGGCGTCGTGAGGAGAGGAGGAGCCTCCTTTATTCTTCCATATGGGTGAACACAGAACTCCCGAGTGAGGTTTTCTCCCTTCGCATCAACTTTAATTGAGAGAGAAGATTGGGAGTTGGTGGGGCCACGATGGGATTTATTTCCTCTCCTCTCACTTAATTTGACCTACAACTGGGGAAGGAAGTCGAGGCATAATCATATGCCAAATCTGTTTAGATATGATTAGCCGACTCAAGTCCTTGCCACCTCTCGTCCCTTCTCACATCAAAAGCTCCCATTAATTAATTAATTACGAGTCTCGTCTCTTTATTTACTTAAAACAACGTAGGAATGACATTTGAAGTCTTTTCCCATTGTGGCCTGGCGAGTAGTTAGAAAACGGACGGTGAGTGAGCCTAATGCAATTCAATAAATCTAATTAGGAAATGAAAGGGAGGATTCCCCATTTCACTTTCTCTCCCTCTCATTTCATATTCTTCTCCTCATTTTACCTCAGCGTTAGTGTCTTTCTCTATGTTGATATTCACTTTTTAATCTCTTTTTTCACATGAATAAATAAATGTGTTTTAATCCAACTTTTCTTCCATTTGAATACAAATTTCACTTTCATTACTCAAACAGATACTTAATTATCTCATTCGACAATCATAATTTCAATTAAGAGATTAGAAATATTAGAATTATATCAACAATATGACAAATAGCTAAAAGATTTAAGAATTTTAGAAAATGGAATTAAATTAATATTAATGGGAATTTTATATGGAAATATTTTGGAATTAGACCTGACCTTTTATCCATTCAAATCATTCCATATAAAAGGATCGTTTAACGAAACTTGGGATTTGATGTCTCAACAAGTTTTTGTGAGTTTGAAATTTTGGCTTAAAAAGTGATCTGTAGATTATTATTCAAAGTTAATAATATAAGCACAGGTTATATCTATTCAACTTTCAAAGAGTCCATGTTTTTGAGAATCGCTTAGATAAGTTAATCCTTTCTATTTTCCTCTAAATATTTCATTTTCCAACGTTCACCAATTTGGTGATTTTGGGTGAGGAAGTTGAATGTTTTTCAAAGGATTTGAACTTTCATTCCTTCTAGAAAATCTTTTTTGTATTTTCTATATTTTATTTCTTTATCGTTTGGGAAATCCATCAACGGTTCATCTCTCTCCAAAGAGAAGATTGAGAGGAAATTGATTAGAAACGTCATTAAGTTTAGTGGTCAAAAAACCTCAGAATTTTCAATTGTACTCAGCAGTTGAGAAGCGAAGCGTGAAAGGAAAAAGCTTCTTCAACTCCTTTCTTGAAGAAATCTCCCTTGGAAAAGGCTAGCTCAGAAACTCGTCTTTCTTCTCCCCTCAAATCAGATTTTCCACATTGCTAAGAATCTGCTGATTTGCCTTTTTATTTGAACAAATGAAAGTGAAAAGGAGAATTTGCGGTCGTTGGGATCAAATATATGTATCTAATTTTCATTCTTCTTCCAAAATGTGAATTGAGGAAAACCTGAAAGCCCAAAAACTTAATTGAAAATTCCTCAACAAGTTGAAAAGATATTGGATAATAAAAGCCTTCGAGACACAAAGTTCCGCCCAATACATTTGGCTTATTTTGAGAGGAAATTAAGAAATTCGAACATTTTGCCTTGAAGGATAATTTCTCGAATGTTTCACTCCAAGAACTTGTCTCTCCTTCTTGGAACTTCTGTCTCAATTATTCTCATTGCCCTGTTGAGTCGGATTCTGAGGAAAGTGGAAAATTCTCTCTGGATATATCTACTATACACACGAAGCAAGTCGAGTTCCATTAGATTCCATTTCAATTTGAAGAAATTACATTTACCACCTCAGTTCATTTCAAACTTCAAATGACATTTCCTTCAGTATCGACATTAAATTCGAACTTGTTCTCGCTACTTTTCATTATGCTTTCTATCTTAATACACAAATAACCCAAGACAGATATCATTTCATCATTACCAACGTTTTCCTTCAAGACATGAAGTGAAAGTGTAATTTTAGGACTTTCACTTAACTTCTTTAGTAAATAGATGCATTTGAATTTAAAAATGATTTTTTAAACAATGTACCTTTATGTATCTTCAACTATTGATATGTATTGCTAGTTATACATATTATGCATCTCTTATGCATTAAACATGGGTTTTTAAAAAGGTCATCAAGATAGGAACGATTCCTCTTCTTTAATTCATGAGAAAACCTCAACGGCAAATTTCTTAAATTTTTCTTATCAACCAACATAGGTAAATGTTCTACTGTTCCAATATAAAAGTTTGAAAATGAAAAAAATCTCATTTTTTATCTTTTCTTTTCTCAAACTCAATTTGAATATGAATAAGTTTCCTGGAATCGATCGTCCATTCCCAACGAAAATTATTATATATCTTATGCTTGGTAAGTGAGGTAAAAACGAGTAAAAAAGATTAAAACTTTATTGAATAAATTTCAAGTACAAAGTTTCATTTCCAATTCAATTAAAAGAAATCATTCTTTATAAGTTTACCATGAGATTCCAATGATGGAAATTCATTTTGCCATGAATGAAAAGTAACAATACATGTTTTATCAAGGAGTTCATGCAATACTCATGGAAATATGAAATGTCCTGGTAATTAAGAAATGTAAGTAACTGACCTTCGTTTGGATAGCCATCATAGAAGTATGAAGGGACAGCAAAGACAGCTTGAGTGAGGAGGAGAAGAGTCAAGAGCGATGCTAATGTCGAAGTCATCATCATGTCTCAATGTCTTCTCTGTTCTCTTCCAGAAACTGCGGGAATATCCAGAAATTACAAGGGCCATTAAGAAGCAAAAGAGTTTAATGAGCCTTGGAATTTCTCCCTCTGCCACACTTCCCTTTGCTTTGACATTAAATATTTATTTATATGGAGGGATGAGGGGCGCTGGAACTCACCGTCTCCTTTTAGGTCTATTGAGACGCTTGAGGAGGTTAAGTGAGACCATTGAGGCCAAACAGCTCACTTTCCTCTCTCACTAAAGATTCTCCTTGGAATTCTCCTCTCAAATGCCTTCATTTATTCCTTACTTTCCCTTTGGATTGAGTTACTAGATACGCTCGGCTTTACGCTTTTTCTATACATTTCAAGTTTCAACGTACAAGGAATTAAAGAGATAGGAAAGAACCCTAAATGATTCAATTGGATTCTAAATATTTTTCTATAATAAGTAATAAACATAAACTTGAATATAATTTCTAAATGCTTAAATATGATTGACATTATATTAGAAGCCTTAAGTAGGTATATACATATATATTATAATCTTTGCATTTACAATTTTTCATTACATTTAGTTTGGGCAAGATTCCAAACTTCTTAGCATTGTTATCACTACGTACAAGAACTATATAACCATTCGTTCATAACTATATTCATATGTATATTTTTTAATATTATTGTTAAATATTATGAAATGTGTATGAATATATCATATTAAATAATGAGTTTTCATTTTATACTCAGAAAAGTATAACATGAATACATAAGCCTCAGAGGCTTAATGATTCGGAAAAGAATGATCAAATTAGTTATTTTAATAGACCTTTTCATTTGTAATATTTAAGCATAGTATTAAAATTTCTTAGTGGCTCATAAAAATGAATTCCAACGGAATGATTAGGGTTATAATATTTTATTGTCCCTTCATTAATATCCGACTAATTCAAGTTCATTTGGAATAATTTCGTAAAGTATCTTCATGCGAAAAACACTCCCATGCTGTGCATTTGTTATTGACATTCAAGTCATGAATATTTAAAGAGTTTAATATAATGTGATATCGTGTTAAAGTATTTGAAAAGAACAAACTTTTTCAAATATCTAAATCATAAGATTATGATGAGCAAATATTGTTTGGCACGCTTTTGGATGAATATTTAAAAGAATAAATATTCTTTTTAGCATTCATAAATAAACATACACTCTTAACAGGATTACTTTTGGGTATACATATTTATTTATTGGTGAGAAGAATGTAAATTCAAAGGAAAAGATATTTTTATATTTATATATTATATTTTTCATATTCCTTTTTATTACAAAACATAATCTTTCTACTCTAAACGAACAATAAACTGGAATATAATGCAAGGAAAGCCGCTTTATTAAATGCTTCATGGGAAATAAGATTAAATTTTGAAATGAGATAATTTATAATATAATCTTTTTAAATCTGATTGTACATAGGTCTTGTATATGTATAGTAACAATAATATATATTAAATATTGAAACGTTTTGAATGAACATGAGTGCTCGAGATTATGAAGGAATAAGTATTTATGTATGTATGAATTACGTGTCTATTTGAATGATCCTAATGTAGTGTAATGGTGAAAGTGGGTATGGTGACTTACGTTTTGTTCTTTGGTGAGCCGGTGGTTTAAGTGTGGGAGCTACAGGTCGAGAAGTTCCGTGACAACTGGAAGGAAGGCTGCTGTCGGGAGTCCTTTTATATTCTACGGGCATTCTCGTGGCCGTTAGACGGAGCCGAAGGAAACCCGCGCGTGGGAGACGGCGACAAAGGAGAAAAACTCATATTCGCACTCTCCTCGATTTGAGCATTGGAAAGTGTGTCGTCACTGGGGTGACCCAATGGGGAGAAGCTACATTTGTGATCTCATCCTTCACATCTCTTCATCGATCCTTCTTGACCGGCAAAGTTCTTCCACTTGTGGGTTCTTCCTTTCTCGCCGCCCGGAACAACTCACCCCAATTGCCATCTCTACTCCGGAAAAATTCCTACGCCCCGACGATTATCCGCCGCTCGACCGCTATGAACACAATCATCGATTCCCAACCACAAAACTCATTCCCAACATTCACGCTGCCTCCTTTCTTCAAAAATTCTAATTTATACTTTTATTACACCCTATTCGTTTTTATAAATCCATTTAGAAATCATAAGGTCTTATTTGTTATTATATTATTATCTATCTATAGATAATACCATTTTGTACCTACCGTCTTTATTCATTTTTACTTGGTATTTATAAATATTATATGATTGTATTTAACGTAAATTTTCCAATTCAAGTAATTGACCTTAATTCAAGTAATTAATTAGTGCAAATTATTACTTATGTTTAAGAGCTTAACTTCAGATGGCAAATGTTTATTCTTTCAGTTTGAGTTATATATATCCTTACCTGCTGGGTGTTTTCATATATTCAACAGGTATATAAAGCTAATATCTTTTTATAATGCAGTTTGAGCCTACTTCTCTCAAATCTTTTGAGCTTTTTGAAAATAATTACAGGTATGTTGAAGAAGTAATTAGCAAAATTCTTAATAGAAAAATCTTTATTTAAAAAAGAATTTGACAGAAAAAATAACGAAGAAATATGAATACGTATAAAAAGATTCATTATAACAATTCAATTGGTCATCTTTAATATATGTAATTATTATAAGATAGAATAATAATATATTTATATTATAATATATATATATATATAAATTTAACTAAAAGGAAAGTAAATATTCTAATACAAATAATTACTATAATTAGAACATGTTGTATATAAAAGCTTCCATACAATTAAATGTTAAATAATTAGGCGAATAATTGCTTAAAAATGAACAAAATGAAAGTGTCAAACTTAATGATTCCTGGTAGTATTCTTATGAAAAGTTTCCAGTGATCAAGGTGAAGGTGAATCAACTTCTATTGGTTCTGCCATCAGTTTCGGAGGTCTCAATTTCCCCAGATTTACCAAGTACTTCATAGTATGTCGATTGTGATTCGACCTAAAATGAAAATAAATTCAAGAGATTTTCTTACAAATTTTCTAGACAAAACAAAGTCTAAATATGAGTTTGTTAATGTTCGTAAGTATAAGGGAATAAATGTATAAAAGTCATAAGTACGTACAAAGACATCAGCGGCTCTTGTTTCTCAGCCAAATTCTTTATAACTAAATTCAGAGTTGGGGAAATTCGCGAAAGTTGATCCCTACTTGAGAAATTGTCCATCTTGGCTTTGAAAACCTCAACAATCCAAAGCATTGTGAACTGAAGATGAGGAGAAGTGCCAAGGTGTTCACTCAGGAAATTTAAAAGTACAATACTTTCATCCAATGGTAAACTTCGGCATATCGAAGAAACTACAAAAAAAATTGTTTAAAAATAAGAAAACGAAGGGTAATAAAAAGTTAGCGAAAGTACCATAGTCAGAAGGTGTCATTTCCACGACTTCTTGAATCAAACCTTTCATATTGAGTTTCAGGGCCTTGATTAAAGCTAAAAAGGAGAAAAAATCAATATACGAGAGAATAAACTTATAGTCATTATAGATACATATGAAAAGAGTAGAATTCTTTAAATCATCAAAGGGGATTTCTACTCAAATTAGACCAATCCTTCACCTAAATCATATTCATGACTCTTGAGTGAATCTCGGATAGACGAAGAAGTCACAGTCTCGTCGGCGTGAATTGGATTAAAAATTAATTCCGTATCAGCAGAATAGAGCAAAAGTCCTTCGGTCGTCGCAGCACCCCAAGTTCGCCCTACAAAATTATATCAATTGAGTTTTCAGAGTCTTCAGTCCTTATTAATAAATAAATTCTAATTCTAATAAAAATGTACCAGTTGGAGAAAATCGAATGGCCGAAACGCGAATTTCAGGGTTGAATGTCCTCAAACTTTTGTCAAGCTTTTTAGATCCAGGAAGATGAAGTTGTCCCGAATCATCATCACGATCTTCAACAAGATCCATGTTTCCGAATTCCGTCATTTTCCGCTTATTCGTGAATTGCTTGAATAAACAAATATTAAACCATTTCTTAAGATCAATGTTATCAAGTTAAGTGAATAATAAGTAACTAATGTGATATAATTAATATATTTAATGTAATAATTATATTAAAATAAATGGGTTGATAAAATTCTGCTTACTGCCATTCCATCCAATGAGCGATTACGCGTGACATAAAAAACTTTCACTAGCACCTGCTTTGTTGTTTCGTAAATGCAAATGTTCTTCGCTTGTCCTCCGCACAATAAATATTTCCCATCAGTGGAGTAGCAAATTGCGGTAAAGGACCTAAAAAAGTGGCATTCATTTTTCCCATTGAAAAGAAGTGAGAGAGTAAAAATGATGAATTAAATGCATTGATTTTTTCTGACCTTCCAAGACGATTTTTCTTAGCGGTTATTTTATCAAAAGTGGAGCGCCCCACATCTAAATGATTCCTTCCTGCAATGGTTCCCCTTTGATTGCAATTCTTTGTTTCAAAAAAGGTGATTTGGCAATCAAGAGTCGCAATTGCAAGTTCTTTTCCATCAGGTCGAAAGGCAAAGGAAGTTCCTTTAGCATTAAAAATCAATTAAATTATCAAATAGTACAAAAAGTCGTATAAAATACATAATATAATATTTTAGCAGAAGAAGTAAACAAGTAAAATAAAAAGGGGGAACCTTCAGCATCAAGCAAAATAATCTCCTTTTGTGTGCTGGACTCGATGGCCTCCCAAAAACGAAATGATTTGTCCCAACTTAAAGACCCCAAAATTGTCTCTCCGATACATGGCGTGAAAAATAAACTTGAGATTGGACCTTCGTGTCCAGAAAGCACCTTCATTAGGTCAGAATTACATTAAGAGCCCGTTTTTAAATAATTAAAATGACAAATTAAACCTCAAGAAGTCGTCCAGTCTTCAAGGACCAAATGTAAATGTCGAAAACGTCTTGACCTCCAGCAGCAACGAACTCTTTACTCGCATCGACTGTCACACAGCTGAATTGAACAGGTCTTGGTGAAGTCATCGTTCGAAAGTTTCGGTATCTGAATATAGCAAATGATATTGAAGTTTAATTCAATAAAAGAGCAATTAATTTACTGTACATATGAGTAGTAGTTTTTATTAGATTTACCTGTTTAAATCAAAAGCTCTGACGGTCCCATCTAAGGATGCGCTGATTACAGCTTTGCCATTTTGAGTAAAAGCAATTCCAGTCACACCTGAAGTGTGTTCGTTGAATGTTGCCAAACAAAAGGAACTGAGTGTATTCCAAATTTTTAACTGTAAATTTGAAAATCCTAATTAGCATTTCTAGACAAACAATAATGATGGCGTTTAGCAACTTTGAAATTGATTTGAAATTTTTTATTTCATTTCAAAAATATTTTAAAATACGTATATTTATAAAAATTAGAACTTAATACATTTATTCTTAAAAGTCAATTTGCCGTATATATCGCGGGTTTCTTATCATTATGAAATATACTCGTATAACAATACCTTAGATAGCTATTAGAATTTTGTTATTTCCAGGATTATACATCATGATAAGAAAACCGCGAAATACGGGCCAATTGACATTTGAGAATAAATTCATTACCTTTCCATCGTCACCGCCTGTGGCAATGTAAGTGCCATCAGAGGAGAATTCAAAAACGTTCATCGTATTGTAATGTCCTTGCTGCTTCATAATGTAAGATTCACTCTGCCATTCCCATACTAATAGTTGTCCCAAGTTGGGACAACCAAATCCAATCCAATTTCCTGATTTGTTCAACGCAATTGTTGAAATTTTATGCTCTGATATACTAAAAAAATATAATTTATAATTAATAAAAATTTTAATTACACTTATTATTATCTAAAACAACAAAACCTACTTGAGTGATTGAACAAGTGTAAAAGAAGGCATTTCGTGTATGAAGAAAGATCCATTTGAAAATCCAGTGACGAGAATTTTATTTCTTCGATTGAAATCCGAACATGTAAGTTCAGGTTTTGACTTTTCTCCTTTGAATAAATCCGAGAAATACCAACGACGCTTATCTTTGTCAAATCGGACTTCTTCAAAGAGTTTAATCTTTTCTGTAAAAATTAAATCACAATTTAGAGATTTCATTATTAATTAGTAAGCAGATATTGTGTATTTATTAAAACGGCTAACTATGATAATTTCGGGCTAAATTACAGTTTACCAGCACATTTTTCTGAGCATAATATGATTTTACATGTAAATCCAAATCCAAACCTAACCTAGAGGAATAGAGTAGAACAAGTAATACATGGAAAAGTCCTATACTGAAAATTTTCTGAGTCCCTGTGCTGGTAATCTGAAATTGAGCCTAATTTCTGCTCACTACTATCTTGCTCGCCATCTGAAGATGCATCATCTGACTCACGACGATTCTCCAAACCATCCCCGTTTTCCAAAACAACTCCACTGGGGAGTTCTGAGCATTTAGAATGACAAAGCTGGCCATTTCTTAATTTCAAAATTAATTAAATTATTCATTTTGTGTATTTTATATATAATGTTTTATACCTAAATAAAGTTCAAGGTTTTAAATCAAATTTTCTGCTAACCTGCTTAAAGAGTAAATGTCATAATTGTCTTCATCGAAAAACGCAGAAACGACAATGTCCGTGTGAGGAGAAATTGTTCGTGGGTGTTTGAAATTTTTATATTTTTTCATTGGAAAAATTCGAATCGCCATGTCTTCAGAGCATACAAGGAAAAGACTAAAAATATAAAATTAAAGAGCATAATTAAAGAGCATAAATGGCAAATTCAATCATTCATAATTTCTTTAATGCAAAATTTAGAAGTTTCAATAATACCAATGTAAAATATTTTGAATTTAATATTTACTTTGAATCAAAAGACCAATCGATGAAAGTTATTGGTGACGTTGCCTGATGAGCAACACGTTTCATTGTAAATGGGTTAAATGTCTTGTTTATGTCCGCCGAATAAATGAAAGCTGTAATAATTAAAATACACATGTTGCATTATTGCATATTTTGTCTCATACAAAATTACTTATTTCTCAATTATAATTAATATAGAATGAGGTGATTTGTAAATTGAAAAATAATTCTTTATTTTCAATGATATTTTAAATACCACTAGAATCTTTAGCAACGGCAAACATGGTTTCATCTGGAGAAAAACGAATGCAATCAATCCTTGCACCCAATTTTAACATGTGGATCAAATTGTTTCCGATTAAACTTATTACGTGAAGTTCTCCAACTAAAAGTTAAAGAATTTAATATTCCATTTGAATAAGTTTTTATTAAATGATTTAATTTATTATTAAAGTTAGTAGTAAAAAGATTATTACTTTCGTTTCCAGCCAAAAGAATATTCCCCTTATAGGCAATTGAAGTGAAATTAAAATTTGATTCAACAGGAAGAGTCTTAGTTGTATGGCTGTAATAAATATCAATTTATAATTCAACTTGATCAATTGGAATAAAAACAACTTTAGATGAGAAAACTTACTTTCTGAGATTGTATAGTGTAATTCGATTTCCCACTGGACTAATGAGAGTGAAATCCTCCTGTCCAAAGGAAATATTTCCTTTCGAGTACATCGACCCGAGTAAATTTGAAAACTATAAAAATATTTAATTTTTAACTCAAAAATGCAAACTTGTGATTAAGAGCATGAGCATTTAAAATTTATTATATTTTATTTTATGTAATAAATTTTTAATTACCTCGAAATTCTCCATAGTCATAGCTGAGTTAATGTTTCAATAGGTACGAGCACGACCGGGCACGACCGTCTCTAAGTACAACCTGTGCAAAGGTTTAAACAATGTGGCATGATTAAAATTCCCGCCTCCACCAGATGCGAAAATAGGCGAGCGGAATTGTGTATTTTGTGTTTCAATAATTTATAGGTACCTATAGATGTATATTCAATATCCTCTTTTATTTAATTTCATCGCATAATTATTTAATAATAAATAGTATATAATCCTATACAAATGATTAAAAATGTTATCATAAATTATGGGCATTTAATGAATACCTTAATGTTCGACTACATCTGGCAAAACAATTAATGTTTCACTTCATGAGTCACGAGTTTCCTTTAGATATTGAGACATTCGAAACATCAATGGCTAATTGGATTCCCTACTACTTGTAATTTTTAAAATATTAAATACCAATTAACCTAAACATAATTTAAAATTTACTATTCAGTGCTTAAGAGTTGTAAGTTGTAAAGAAAATAAAGGTGTAGGTCAATAATTTGGTGCCAATCGGCCCATCGAAATAAAATACAAAGTAAGGGTTTTATATTAAATTTGAGTCTGATAACTCCGAATCTGAAGTTAGTTCGCATTGCTCTCAGAAAATAGGAGTTATAGACATTTAAAGTTAAATAGTTTAAGCGTTTAAGCATATAAGAATGGAAAGTTCAAGTGCCGGGTCTGAAGTCTTTCATTTCCCCTTCAATCTACTTTCTCTTCAAATCACCCCAATTTCATATGCTAGCTATGTCCATGCTATCATTTTGCCAATTTGACCTGTATACCTGTGTTGTTCATTTAAGTACCTATTTTGGGGGGCCATAGTTAATTCCGAAGGTTGTTATATTGAGCTCAAAAGCATTTATTAGCTTTAAAATATTAAATGACTTAAATTGTGAGTTGGTGGCATGTGAGTCGGTGGTGATGGGAGTAAATCAGGATATAATGATCTCCGTTGTTGTCATTTGAGTGGTGAGGTGACGAGTCACGAGCTCTCGTCATCTCGTCCAGCGGCCAGGGTGGGAGTTTCTCGCTTTCTCCATCATTCCATCATAGCATTGCTCTGGTGCATCAATCGAAGGGACGAGTAAGTTCAATATTGTGTCGGGTGGGGGAGGGAGGGCAGAACAGGCTTGTTTGGCCAATGGGGACTGGGACTGGGGAGCACATGAGCACAACTTGAAAATATGGTTCCATATTGAGGAGTGAGAGATTCGCCTTCGTCCAACGCACTCAACTACGGACTTCATCGCTGGTTGAGCCTCCCTTGGCCTCATCCGAAAGAACGTTGACACCAAGAACCAGTCCCCATCATGTCAGAGGAGAACCCCGTCTACGGACCATTCTTCGGGGTCATGGGTGCAGCGTCTGCCATGATCTTCAGCGGTGAGTGTGGGAGTTCCGCGGTGGCCGGGGAGTTCACCTGCCACCGCCTACCTTTCCTCCATCATTCCCCAGAACCCTGGTCTCCCTCCGCGGGTTTTGTCCAGCTCCGGCCCCCCGCCCTTGGCCATCCCGAACGCCCAGGGTACCCGGGTGTGAGGATTAAATGTCAGGACTTGATTCCGAATTGCCCTCCGCTCTCCGCCTTCCCCATTTAGTTCTCCATTGTCTCGGCACGTAGGGCTGGAAAGAATAGGAATCCAACCAGACGAGTAATACGGTGTTCATTTGAATTCCAAATTAATTTCCCACTTGTTTGTTAAGTCGAGGAATTGGGTTGAGCTGGAGGAGAGACTCTCACTTCGTCTCTCATTATCCTTCAAATTTATCTTACTAATAGAAATATGTTAATGACAGATAATCATATTTTACGTTGTTGTCGTATCTTTCAGAATGTCTAATGACTCTAATAGGAAAGCTCGGCTTCAGCCACCGTTCACTCCTTATATTTACCATAATGGGCTCACGTTGAAAAGTATTTATTTATTTATTCATGGGGATTGAGACCATTGGAATTGGGCATCGTTCCACCCCTCTATACAATGACAGGATTTTTAACACAAGTCCTTGCCTTTGTAAATATTTTTCAGAGATATGTTCTTGTATTGTAATTGAGATTTTTGAGTTTTATCGTATACAATAATTATCCAACAATTGCATTCGATAAGGAAGTACGAACCCAATACGTAGATCCCACCATTAAATAATTACTCATGTGATATGTGATTCATTGAATTTCATTGAATTTATTGCTACGAAAGCCATTTTCTGATATGATGAATTTATAGGGCTAATCATTCCTTTGATGCTTATTATTCATGAATGGAGCTTAAATCCTATGGGCGTGACGGCGTTTACTAATTTCAATATAATTAGTCAATCAATTGGCTAAATTGACTTATAAATAATATTTTGTTTTTTCAGCATTGGGAGCTGCGTATGGGACAGCGAAGTCGGGGACCGGAATCGCCGCAATGTCCGTAATGAGACCCGAGTTGATTATGAAAAGTATCATTCCAGTTGTAATGGCGGGTATCATCGCCATTTACGGGCTAGTCGTCGCTGTTCTCATAGCTGGCCAACTCCAAGAACCTTCCAAGGGATACACTCCATTCAAGTAATGCCTAACAAGGGAGAGATAATTTAATTCTCAATTAAATTAAATTAAATTTACAAGTTTGTCATTCCTATTTGACTAAATTCTTGTTTTGTTCCAGGGGATTTCTCCATCTGGGTGCTGGACTGGCCGTGGGTCTGAGCGGGTTAGCTGCTGGATTCGCCATTGGGATTGTCGGAGATGCTGGAGTGCGAGGAACTGCCCAGCAGCCGCGTCTCTTCGTCGGCATGATTCTCATCTTGATTTTTGCTGAAGTCCTCGGTCTGTATGGTCTCATCGTAGCTATATACTTGTACACCAAACAGAACTAAAAACACATTTATCATCTTAGGTAAATATAAAATATAAATTGGTAGTTTTAAAATGTTAGAGAATCGATGTGTAATATAACTGTTCATCTTATAAATATATGGCCTTTCTCTCAGTTAAATACTAAATATTTACTTTATTTGTTTTGTATCTGCATGCTCATTTGAAGCTCTTGATGAAACTGTCAAACTATTCCATATGTGCTTGAGAAACAGAACTATTCTATTTAATTACCTTATTAGTCAAAAAATGTAGAATGATTAATAGAAAGATTATTAAACCGAATTTCATATCAATTAAAAAAACAATCATAGATTTGCATTTTAAAAAAAAACATGCTTGAAATTTCGGGTTAATTATTATACGAGACCAGTTTCATCTGCTTTTTACTCATTGTCAATCAAAATTTGTGGACAAGACAAAGAGACCGGCTTTTTCGTTGTATGATTGTATGACTTGTGTATTTGCCTGAGACTCGAGATTCGTCAAGCCTGGTGAGGAGTGAGGAAAGCGAAGACGACAAAAATCCATTTCTCACCCTGCTTAATACAATCAATGGAACAAAAGGAGGTCTCGAGAGGCGTCAGCCGACAGGCAAAGTATTAATATAAAAAGAGATAAACAATTCCTCAGACAGTTTAATTGTGAAAGAAGATCATATTCCCCTTTATGAAGAATGAATAAATAATGAAGACGCTGTGTTACTTGACTCCCATCTTCTCACACATCTCAGCCGAGTCATTTTTTGAGTCCAGAAATGAATCATATTGGTTCACATCGAAGGGGATCTCTGGTCCGATGTCATTTTCCAACGCCGAGGTTGACTCTTTAGCTATCTTTGACCTCGCCGGTCCAGCCAAGCCGTGGTTGGAAACCTTGAAACACATTTGCACGGAGGAGAGAGAAACCGGGCCGCCCTGGGTTCTCTGCTGCAGTGTACGGACAGATCCTACCGCTTTCTCTCATATGTATTATACATACACGCATCTCCGTTCCATATACAGGACATACCTTTTCATTCTCTTGCCTCGGCTATATGGACAGCTGAAAATGAGCAAAGGGGGATTCATACACATTTATTATACAATCTTATAAGGAGCTTGTCTATGGAGTCCTATAGCCGCCGAGCTGGTCTGGAGTCTCTTCGACTACATGGTGTTCCTCTCTATAGCCCATGTATATTATGTATATGTACATTGTGTGTTTGAGGGTGGGTTCCTCCGAGTGTTTCGCCTCTGCTCTGCTATGATGGTCGTTTGGATCCTTTGGAAAAGGTGTTTCCTCCCAGCGAGGCCTGTTCCCCCTACGGCTCCCCTTTTGGGATATGACATGGGATGAGGCTGGGCCTCTCCTTCCACCACCAGCTCAAAAAATGAGTCAAGTTGCGGAGAAGACAAGAGGGGAAAGAGCAGGAGTGAGAGAGAGGAATTGTTGGTCATCGGGATCAGATAGGAGGAGATGCCATCAGAATGGGGCGCGGAGTCCCTCAACCCGCTCCACCAAACACCTTCAACATCTCTCCTCCTCACGCCCATGTCCTCAATTACATTACTCCTGAGCTATTAAGACATATTTACTATCATTTCATCCGATTCCTCATATTCCTCGTTTGAGAAAATATCTAACGTGGAATTGGAGTCAACTACTGGAAGGTGTGGAAGCTCCGGCCGTCTCCTATGCTCCCTTCAGCCTTCTCTTTTCATTACATTCTGTCGTTCAATTTGACAATCCTTCCATTTTTGGGGAAGTTCGTAGTGTGGAGATTTGCAAAATATCCAAACACGTAATTTGATAGGATGACAAAAGGGTTAAATGGTTCGAGCCATGCACCATGCAGATCTGTATAGTAACATGAGGTCGGCGAAGGAAAAATCGAACGAGTGCGTAAACTTGGAAGAAAATACGAACCTCGACGGATATACAGTAATATGCAGCTAGGTTTCCCTCACTCGAATCTCTTTTTTCATTAGTGTACATTCATGGTGTAGTGCACAAAGCATATATATATATATATATATATAGTTGGCCATAGGAGGAAGGTAGTCGAGTTGAGCGCTCAAAGATTTAAATGTGTCCTATGTGTATTCCATATAATTTGATAATGGAAGGTGGAGGGGTTAAAGGTTATGGAGGAAGCATGAATTGACATCCAGAGGCTCTGGCGGTGAGGAATTAAGAATGTTGTGGATTTGTCCAGTAGATCCAAAGGCCTTTCCTGTGCTCCTCAGACGGAGGCTGTGTCGGGGCCTCGTTGGTGAGTTAAAATAATTAATGTAGTCGGAGAGGAGACGTAATGGATAGATTGATTATTTGTGCAGGCGTAGGGGAGGTAGCTCTCTGAGTTTCTGAGTTTGGGCGCTGATCTCCTCTTTGGGCTGAGGAGTTGAGCAGGGGTAGGTGGGTGATTCTGCTCTCGTCGAGGTTTGAGAGTGCCGACTCGGCAGTAGATGTAGATCTCTTGTTGGGCATTCTCTCGAGTTCTCTGTGGGTCGGTCGGAGGGAAGAACCAAGTCCCTCTCTCCCCGTTCGTCAAGTTTGGCTCGAGGACTTCCATATCAGTCGCTTTCCGTTATTTGGTGGTGCTGGTGCTTTTCCTCCAACACGGTTCACTCCACGATTCCCCTCCCTCTCCTTCATAATTAGGAGTATTTACTTATTCTGCCAAGGAACGTGAACTCGGGATGAACACTCCGATTCCTCCGCACCGAAGTATCGTCTTCCCCCAACCCAAATACTCCGTTTTCGTTCTTTTCCTCCTTCTCACCTCCTCCGAGTGTGTCTTTTGAATAATTCCTCTCCCCTTTGAGTCCTCTAGGAAAAAGAGAGACTCGCCAGTGAATCCGCCGAGATAACTCGAGAGCAAATTAGAGACAATAGTAATAAATAGACGGGCTCGGAAGGACTACATCCTCCAACGTGCCTTCAAATGGGGGTGTTTGGGGCCAAGACGAGGGGGTCTGTCCTCAGCTGACCTCGCACCCCTCACCAAGTTCCTGGACTGTTCTGAACATTTCGAGGTTTTTGCTCACAGATGAGGGAGGTTTGTTTGGCGTCTCCAGGATTTGAGTCGCTTTCGCCATGAGTGACATCCTCAATGTGATGCCGAAGGGCCAAGTGGGGATTGACAGGCTCAAGCGTCGGATTGATAAGTATCGGACTCATCATGAGGAAAGTCGCCCGAGGTTCGAGAGGACGACAAATGGGCTGAATGATCAACAGAAGGCCGAGACTGTTCTCTTGCGCCAGAGATTCTTGGATCAAAAGACCAAGAAGTCGGGGAAGAAGTCGGAGAAGAAGGATGGAGGAGCCTCTTCGGTAAGTCAAAGACAACAAGGTCTTTTTCCCCATTCCTCGATCTATGTCAACTTGTCACAATAATACTTCCAAATGAGGCCTCGCTCTACACTCTCTTTCGCACTCGAATCTGAGGATATTTCAGTCTTCACATTTAGATATTACAAATCCTACATTTGATAATTCAAAATATTTTATTTTTTAATTTAGTGCCTTGTTTTTAACCGTGGTGGAAATAACATGTTCATATATATTTATAAAATAATAATTTGCAATGGAGGTTTATTGAGTTAACAAATTGAATAAATCGGTACTCAAACGTTCCTTTTTAAATGATTTTAATTTATAATTTCGAAGCTAAGGCTTAAAAGTTGGGTCTCTCATGGTACTTATAAATTGATGTAATAGAATCCTAATGAGGGAGCAGTTAGCATGAAAAATGTGAAGAGACAAGAAGATAGGGAATCGAGAGATTTCCTTGAATTCATATTCAATATTTCCACCAAGAGTGAATAGCATGTATTTATTTATCATGTGGAATGTTCGTAAATAGTGAAATGATCTCATGAGTTTCTATCTTGAATAGGGCGGAATAAGATAAGGGAGCCAGGGAAGTACATATAATATACAAACAATACGCACGAGGTAATCGCATCTTCATAAAGTCTCGTCTGTCACTCGTCATATAGGAGAGTATTATAATATCTAAATTGGTTAATCTCGTTTATTTTGTTAAGAACTTGAATTTGCGACGAGCAACGTGGCTTTTAGTTGAGAGATATAAAGAGTTTGATTAAATCAAACTGGATATGAAAGGAGCCACCAAGGGCACATTCTTGACGTAATATATAGGTAAGTGTGTATAACCATGTGCTTAGGTCCTCGGATTAGCCTGAGCACAATGGAACCTCCCGGTTAATTTCCAATTGTACTAGATCATTATGACAATTAAATAGTGTAAAATGGGTTTAGCGGCTAAGGAGACATGAATGGAAGTCGGAGGACGTTCCTGGCAATTCCACCTAATCCCATGAGAGTTGGACGAAAAGGACTTGAGGTTCTTTGAGGTCTGGTGGATTGGCGGAGAAGATCCGATTATCAAGGAATCACATCGAATTAAGCTAATAAATATACATCTATTCGCATGCTAATAAACGGAAAATTGAGCGAAAAAGGATTGGATGGAGTTGAATGGAGAAGCTCGTTCAGTGATTAAGTGAGATAAAAAATATATATGAGAGATAGTGTTCGGAATTGTGAGATCTGTCCTGAGTATTTCAAACGAGACTATATGGAGCGTATGTAATGAACCAAGTCCTGTATTAATCTAATAATTTTTAGCACACATATCTAATACTCAATGGACATTATAAGCAGAGCCAGACAACCATACATGTAATATACTATATATAAATATTAGGTATTATTTCCGATCTTCACATTCACACGTCGAGCCATGCACAAAGCATAGAGCACGCAGAGAGTGTTCTGAGGGAGTATTTAGTATACGTGGTTAAGCTAGGAATAATCAAGCGTCATTTCATGTCTCACTGAAAGAAATAATTCATTGTTTGACTTGTACAGAGTTCGCAGAAGTTGCAAAAGCGCCACTGTGAAGAAATTGAACTGGGCCAAGGTGGGAATAGCAGCGCGGAGAGCTACGAACCTCCCAGCAAAATGGGTCTCTTAGGCAACTTGAACGGGAGCAGCTCAGGGGGGTTCAAGGGCCATGGGAAGTCCAAGGGAGCTCAGCTCATGGCGGGGCTGAAGAGCGAATTCCCCGCCGAGCTTGAGGAGCTGAAGCGCATGAAAGACCCGCCCCAGTTCCAAAAGCCCATGGAGTTCAAGCAAGAGTTGGACTTTGCCTCGCTAGATCAATGTGCGGCGGCTCTGGAGAAGGACGCGGCCCTGGAGAGCATGTTGATGATGGGCGACGTGGCTGCGGACGGCATGATCAACTCCGACACCTTCAAAGAGCTCATCTCCGAGATCTCCGACCTCGACTCCTTCGACATGCAGGACTACGACTTTGGCGAGGGCGAGAAGGAACTGAACAGTACAAATCCCGGGTTGGCCAAGAGTTTGTCCGTGGGGAGCCACTCGTCGCCGGTGGCCCCTGTCACGCCCACGACTACCATCACGTCCTCGCCGCGACTCCACCACGTCAAGATGGAGACGGAGGCCATGGCGCACTCGGCGGCCATGGAGGCCAACCGCGGATTGTCGCACTGTGCCGGGCCGAGTCCTGCGGCCGCCGCGACTGCCAGCCCCCTCGCCTCCCAGCTCAGCTCCCATCACCCCTCGCAGACCCCGCCGTACGGTTCCTCGACCATGTTCGACAGCGCGTCTCCTGGCGGGGTCCAGGCCGCCTCTTCGGGCAACTCGACCCCCAACTCCTCAGCCTACTGTCAACCCGCCACGCCCACGAACTCCTCCAAGGGCACGCGGGTTCCCTACGCCTCGCCGGGCAACTCCATCGCTCTCGACCGGAATCAGCCGATTGCGGCCAAGGTCTTGAAACACATGGCAGAGCAGCATCAGCACAAATCCTCCATGCACAACTTCAAGTCCAGCTCGAGCCCCTCGCCGGCCAAGTCCCCGTTCAGCGCGGAGTTCCAGGCGGATGCCTTTGCCAACCCTCAGAACACGAATCCTTCGCCCAACAGCTTCCGCGCGGACTGCGGCCTCGCCATGGCCGTTAAGCAAGAGCACCAACCGCCGCTGTACAATCAAGGCTTTCCCGCCCAGCTCGACGGCGGGAACCGAATGGTTCAACAACCAAAAGGCCCTGACAACGCTCCTAGAAACCCAATGGGGCCAATGAAGTCTTTCAATCAAGGAGGAGGCAACGGCGTCCCTGCTCATCCCTCCCTCAACGTGACCCCTTACATGAACCGACCCGGGTTGGGCGGGTCGGGAAATTACACTGCCACAGGTCATGGCGGCTACGCTCAGCCCAACAATCCTAATCACCCATCTGTTCAAATGAGCCAGCAGATGGGCCTCAATCAACAGAATCTTTCCTCACCGATTCAGGTAACTATGGAGGTTCCTTATCTCTCGTCCCTTGTAATCATTTTCACACTTTGAGAATCACAAATGTGCAAACTGAGTTTCCAACCCATCATGAACGTTTCCCTCTTTCCAGAATTTTGAAAGCTCAGGGCTCCTCAATTCACAAATTAAATTGTCACAATTCATGGCAGAGTTTAAAGGGCCTTAGGACTCTTCATTCATTAGGAAATCATATTTACTTGGGTGTCAAAAATAACAGGAACTTGGAAAGGCCATTAGCCAAAACTATTTATACCAAATGCGTCGTGGTTGGAAGGAAGATTTTGGGCAAATTGTTTGAATTTCCGCACATTAGAATGATGGAAGGTAATACGTTGATTTTCACTCGTGTGTGTTTTAACGAGGGCTCGGGCCTAAACAGATAGGAGGCGGGCGAACAAAGAGGAAACGGAAATGAAAAAGGATCGGCTGATGTTCGGGAAAACGAAGTGACTGCGTGGTACGGAGTGCGGTTAAAGGATCCTGCTCCCATTTCCCCTCTTGCCAGGAGACCCCAATGGGCCTCACCTGTTAGATGGCCGAGTGGGATTTTGATTTTTGGGTGGGAATCGGTGTGTTATTGATCTCGACAAATTATCGATCAATGCATTAAACAAAAGGGAGAGGAGGAGGGATTTTATATATGTGTGTATGAGAAACCTTATTTGACTCGTGTTTCACTGGAGAGTCAACGAGCTTTTGATATACTTACATCTATGAACCCAAAATGAGGCAAAGGAGGGCAAGAAGCAACTTTTCGCCCTTTCTTATTCATTCATTCTCAATGTGTCAAATTTTTGGAAATTAAGAACCCGCCTTTGATTTGGATTCTGGAAATTGGCGAAGAGAAGGAAGTTGTTGGAAGTTCCTCTGTGGGCCGCCGTCTCCTTAGAGGGAAATCCCATTGAGATCTGTCATTTAAAAGGGATCGGAGTAGGCGAATTCAATTCCAAATCCCCTCCTTTCTCGTCTCTTTAAGCTCACATTGAGTTCACAATGAGGGCAAAAGCGACATCCCTTCCCCCTCACCTCCCCCTTCACTTCCTTGGAGTTTAAAAATGGAAAAAAGCCATTGTCCGACTCTCTCATCACTTTCTTCCCTCACGAGATTCAGGAGGACGCCGCGAGACTTACATCATTAAAATATGTAAATTGAATATGCATAGGCCAATTCCCACCATCCAAACTTCCATATGCATCAAAACATGGCATTTGCCTCCTTTTGATCACATGGAGGTGATGTAGACATTGTAAGGAGTTAATGTAGGACGAGCCCAATGGCAAACGTAACGTCGGGTTTAACCTTCAATCATCCCCTTTTCATTTTTATGCGAATCTGCGAGGATGGGATTTGGCGGAGTGTTTTCCTCTTGTTGATCTGTGTTCTTCCACTCGACTCACCACGAGAGCCCCACTTGGTCTCAATGGAAAGGCAAATATAAATGCCCATGCATTAATTGTATTAAGGAATAATTGACTGGATTTGATCTCATCTATCAGGATTTGGTTTATATTTCATAAATATGGATGGCTATGAGTGCCGTGTGTGTAGCTGTCGAGCCATCACCTCCTCTCCATTCTCCCTCATTGTGGAATGAGGAGAAATGAGGGGGGGGGGAGATTGGAAATCCTTCTTTCAACACCCTCAAGAGGATTTTATTTAAGCGACGAGGGTCTGTGGTGGCTCGGCTCAAAACTCCTTCCCTCGCCCTCATTCCAGCTCAGAGGAACTCGAGGCCTGAAATATAAACTCACATTAAACTTAACTTTGCCAATAAAAAGGCCGATGGCGAGCAATTAGCTATAGAACTCAAAGGAGTCTGTCCGAGTCCGCGAGGAACGTTCAAAAGTTCTACTCTTTGCTTTCAGAGCCCCCTCGCCAAATGACAAATCACGTATGGATGCATCTCAGATCTTTCACTAAATATTGAATCTCCACGCACATTGGCTCATTAGGCCAATTTGTCCCGCCAAGTGTTTGAAAATCAAATCTTGGATGAATTCTTTGTTTGTTCGATTAATTTTGAGCTTTACCAGTTGATCCGAATTGGGTTTAATTCAAATTCAAGGCTGGTGGTTCCGTGAGGGATTACTTTGTTCATGCTTATCCATCCTCCCCCTTATTCTCCCCGGCACGGGAGTCTCAATCTTAATCGATATTTCCGTCTCCCTTGGCTCAGATTCCTTTGGTCGAAGCATTCGCCCCTCTTCATGTGTGTCTATGGAAGGTGAGAGAAGACACAATGGGAGAGCAAAGGCCCTATTCTGTTCCAAACATTGGATAATATTTGACAAAGGATATATATACTTATTGATATGTATATCCTTGGCTGCCTTGATCCTCAATAGGATTCTTTAAGGGTGACAAAATATTTTGAAGGAGTTTTCATCCGGGGGTCGCTGAAGGAATCCAAAGAAATGCATTTTTTTCACCCAAGAAAATCCTTCTACCTGTCCTCTGAGCGACTGTGAGAGAGAGATAAATGTAAAATCATTGATTGGCCCGTGTTGCTCAACTCGGTCTTTTATTGCCTAGTTGGGGACCTTTGGAAAGGATCTCCTCCTACGTGTGCACTACCGCGAGGTCTTGTCCCGTTGTTTCCAATAATATTCCTGTCGCTTCTTTCCGGTGGGTGGGAGGGCGGGGGACGGGTGGTTTTTCGCCCGGCCAAGATGAGCATCTTGAAGTTGACTGGCCTCACCTGAGTCCGCAACGTTGCACTCACAAGGACCCAGCTCGTCTCGCTCCTCACGCCCCAATGCACTTAATGGGGGAAATGTGCTAGTGAAGCCCTTAAGGCCTACAACTTACGTCGCACTTCTCATCACCGATTGACCCTTGAGACCTGATGAGTTTATGATATGCAAATGAGATTTTTGGCTCTGGAGCGTATGCTTGCCATGTTTCTTGGATTTGAGGAGGATCGGGGCGAGCGGCGCGCGGGAGTCTTGGAGGAACTTCAAGTGGACGTCAAGTGGGACCCAAATGAGGAAAAGAGTTAAATGGTTTAGAATGGGAATATTGGGAGTTATGCGAGGTGCCCGAGGGTTTGTCCTCTACCGTGGCCTAGGAAGGGAAGTCAAAGTGTATGTGCCTCTCGGCTCGCCTTCCTCCTTTACTCATTTCGGCTCCGGATGAGGGATGAGAAGTGAGTAAAGCAGCGACTCCTCACTCACATCCTCATCATCTCACCCCATTGAGCAAAAAGTTGAAGCTGGGAGGAGATCTCTATGAGAGACCAAGAGGATTCCATGAGCTCAAATCCCCACAAAAACCACGGCATCCCGGAGCCGACGACCATCCACGCACACAGCACACACACACACACACAACACACACACATGTACGTAGACCTATAAATGAACGAGCTAATCCCTCAACATGATTTCTTCATCTCGCTTATAGAGCGAAGAAACATACGAGTGTTCCAGGAAGATTCCTAAGAGGTACAAGAAGGCGAAAGGTGAACCAAACCTCGGCCTCCCTTCTATGCCAATTCCTTGGATCCTCCCGAGGAAGTCCGCCTCCCTCTGGACCCAACCAAACTTTTCACATTTCCCCATACTCCAAACTCCGCATTTTTCTCCGTAGATCCGAGTGTGAAGGCCCATCTAAATGCAAATCCAATGTCTATCCTTCTACCAAGCCGCTATGCCCAGTCTCTCATATCTCTTCGTATTCTCCCTCTCTTGTCTTCAAGGTTCCATAGCATATACACCAAGAAATATCTTTATTTTGAAAAAGGACCAATTTCCGAGTCCCTGTATTTTCTCCTTTAGCTTTACTCATGAAACAATATTCCGAGGACGTTTCTCCCTTGACCCCAATGAATTGAACTAAAATGGAACCAACCCGATTTTAAAATATCAACTGTTCTCAATTCCTATCTTCTTCTAATGTAAAAATTAAGCTTCTTAGATATTTTCCTGTAAAAAATGAAAATGTGCTTGGGGCATGTGGATTTGTCTACTGGTTGGTGGACGGAACTTCGTTGTCCAACTCATGTTCACCGGTGGCAACATTCAAACTTTCCCCCGCCATCTCAACTATTAGCAAATGGGAATTAAAAGAAGGGGCCAAGTACTATATTTATAGATCCAAATCAACTTCCTCTGCATCATTCACTTCCTGCTCCCAATCGAATGGAGGCCAAGGAAATGGAATGATTCCCCCAATGCAAATCCACACGTTGACTTCCTTTGGAATTCCACACCTTCCACCACCCTCTATTTTTAAAACAACCCCATATATCTTTTTAAATATACATTTGATGCATCCCTGTTTGATAACCATAGGAATTGGAATTAATTCTCTCTATATATTATTCTCCTTGTACAAGAATTTCTAAATCATTGGACAATCTATTGAGCATTTTTGAACAAATTGCTCTCATCGACTCATTGCAATACAATTTGGTCATTTTATGTCTCTATTTATTTGCACAACGTTTTTCAATATTTCATCTTTTCTATTTAGAAGTGTTATGAATAAATTTTATAATTTCTATTAGGCATGTAGGATTCTACTTTGCTATTGAAAAATATGCAAGATCGCCTGAGTTTATTCTGAAATATCAAAATATTTTTAATTGGAGGAGAATTAAAAGGGAAGGAGAAAACCGGTACAAGTTGATGCACGTCAATTGCCTTGATTATTAATGATTAAGATAGAGAGTTTTAAATGGAAGAGAGGCGAAGGTTTCCTTCAGGAAACTCGAGATATCTACTAGGGCGTTTATTTTAAACTGATGAATTCTGATTGCACTTTTGCAATGTTGCGAAGTAAAGGAGAATTGAGATTCGTGTTGAAGAGAGTGAGACTCATTTCTACCTGGATATGCAATATCCGCTCTGGGGATATGAAGGCAATAAATACGTATTAAAGCACAAAGTACCTAAAAGGTAGTTTAATCGTTTCACACAAGTAACATCATTCTTTATATCGTAATTCGCCTTTTTTAAAATGTGCTAAACCCAACTGGTATAAGCATTTTATAATGAGAAAATATTACTTATTACTCTTGCCTATGCTCATATGTGTATGTACTGACGTCCATGTAATGACCTTTTCATCACCAAACATTACATTTCATGCAACTCGTACGATCATTTGTACATTCGTGAACTCTTTAGATATCGCTTTTACTCACCCACACATTTCTAAGTACATTTGGACATTGAGTGATTTAAAAAAATAAATATCAGGTCCAAAATGGAAGTTTAACTTTATTCAATAAGGATTAAACACGATGCCAATTTGCAGAGTTCGCACTTTTTGAAATGAAAAAATAATTAGATAAACAGAATGAAATTGACGATTTGTCCATAGTAGATCTCATTGAGTGAGTGAGAATTGCGAATATCCGTCAAAAATAAATTCTTCATGGCATTGATGCCTATATGGACTTGTGTGTAAACAATATAAATTGGATATAATGGGATATATAATGTAATATATAATAACTTCGTTACTCACTTAAACCAAATGTGAAAAAATATAGACTTGAGTACTATTACGAGTATTATTGCTTTTTCCACATATATTAAATTTCATTTCATTTGGCAAGATATTCTGGACTTTTGAATCAGATTTTAAGTACAGCTGTGTGATAATATTGTCTTAAGTGTCTCAGTATTGAATTAAATAATAAATTGCCTTTAAAGTTGGTTTTTTTATTGGTTATTTGATTAGCTTAAATTCAGTTTACTACCCGAGTTATTGTGAGGATGAGTTTTAGAAGTGGACAAGTGTTTGTCCATGTAATATGTATTTCTATACCAGAGATGAGGCATATCCCATAAAACAGCTTTCCATTTCAATAAAGTTTACTAGCGCCCTTTTAATAATCTCTCACGTAACCTTCAAAATCATTTTATGTCTCCCGGTCTCTAACCGCATGAATTTTATCTTTTCATTATATAGGAAATTGAGACGATCGTTTCTTGAATCCTCATCCATATGAATTCATATATATATTTTTCCAAATTTCTTTTCCCAATTTCCATTTAATCTTCAAAGGAATACAGTTAATCAAATCAAATTCAAAGGCTTCTCCGTCTCAACACATCGGTTGTTTTCTTGGAGGAGACGAATATTTCTCGTTCAACTTTATTTATCAAGTTATTGTGAATTTAATGAGACAGTAACTCAATGCTCACTGGCGGATTCTTTTTTTAACACAGACGGATTTTTTTTCATTACTCAACAATTTAGAGCCAATTCTTTATATTATATTCATTTTATATAATTTTCCTATTACTCGCGTCGTGAAAATAAACGTTATCTACATTGTAACCTATGCAATAATTTCAAGAAATATCATTAAGCAATGAATAATTGGTAAAAAGATCCAAATGAAATTACTTAACAAGGACAAAATTCGAGCTTTATTAAATATAAAGATTGAGAATTCCAGTAGTTGAAAATTGACAGAGTTTTAAATTTCCTAAACGGAATTTTCATTTCTCCTCGCAGCATTTCATATACTTGAAGGCATAAAAGCTCGTTGGTTCCAAGAGCCGCGATGAGAATAATAATGTTAAATAGTTAAAGGGACTTTGGAGAATTTAATAGGATAAAAACGTATTATTCCCCTATATATCTGAACGTCGTTCTCGCTTGCGTTTCTTTCCAACGGTGAAACCGTTCTTTTTACAGATATGCGCGTGTAGTCTAACTCGCATCATTGCTCGATTCAGAGAGGGCAAAATAATTTCCTCGTTTTAATTGCCCTCTGCCGAATTAGAGATTCCCATTAAGTCTCAAGCATGTTGGAGGGTATAGCGGAGAAAGGTTACAAATTCATATAGAAACGCGGCGGAAACGCCGGAGCTTAGTTAACAATAACCTTTCTTATTTACCTTCTTACAATATGCGAATGGTGGTCGTTGGAATTTCATGTAGAGAACCCCGTTGAACAAAAGTTATAAACTCATTTTTACATTGACTGAGAATGAAAATCATTGAGGCTCTCGCCTCCTTGAATACAACAATTTTCCCAAAAGCCAAATATTCCTCGGGTCTCCTCATGGACGTCATTTAATGACCCAAGGAAGATAACTACGTGTGGACACATACAAAATACATGTCATTTGAGCATATTGGGATCGATCCCTCAAGCCTGATTTTATGAGATTAAGCTAAACCTATTTATTTATCAATATTCCACCAGAAGAACCATTTGCATTAAATGTTCAATGTCCTATTCCATACATTTGGTGTAAGTTAGCTCACTTACAAATTTATTATTTCGTGCAATTTTTGGCAATGGATACATTTAATAATAAATAAATACGATCCATTATAAATGCATTTAATTGGATTTTTCATGGTTGGAGAAATATATGTACATTGGGGGCTTGGTTACTCTAATGACGCCTTTATTTCAATTAAATTAATGTGTAAATTAATTAATTAATTTGCTACATACTTTTATAAGATGCACTAGGGAATTTTTCTGTGAGACGGTATATTCATATTTTGTCATATAACAGCCATTTCAAGCTCATTTAATACAAACAACCATTTATGAGAATTATTGTGTTTTTTCCTTAATTTTTCTGATTTAACATTACAAGATGGCGTAAAGATAAAATATATTTCCTCTTGGATAAAATTTTATATTTCTCCAACTTTATTGAGTGATTGGACAATGTTAGAGTTCAACTTGTACAAAGATTAACATTAATTTTGCAACTTTGATTATTGAAATCTAGCATATGATTGTTTTGCAAAGACATGTTTATTTTTAATTTTAATAATTAGGTACATATTAAGTAAGAAATGTAAACACGAGTTTGAACTCAACGACACTTCCCTGTGCTTTCCTATGCTCAAATGCATTAAAAGTCACTTGGGTTAACTCTATAGTCTATTCGCGTTGATGTTACCTAGGTATATATAATGCTAATAATCTTCATATGTATGAAATGTATGTATGAAATGAGAAAATGAAGTTTGTTACAAATGAACAAGTTGAATGTTCTATTAGGAAGCTTCATTTCCCCATTTTCCCATCCAAATGAGGTTATTTGTTTATGTGTTGGGACAGAGGAGATTGGCTCATTGTTGAAGGCATCTCATTCCTTGAGCAACGGCGAAGGGTTTTAACCACAGAAGAGTTTCAACAATCAACTACTCAGCTGGGATAATTAGATAAACTGAAGTTAGGAATTGTATGAGGAGGGGCGGCATCCGGAACTCAAGAGAGGAACTGGCAAAGGACTCATTCAGACTCGCCCTCCTCCTTAACGGTGGATTGAGAAGAGGGGGATTGGGGGACGGGGCATATGAACAATAAACATCCCCACTCTCACCGACTCCCCTTGCACAATCATTTTTATACTCACATTGGTCATCCTCCAAAGTGTATCTATATGCATTATGAATACTATTTTAGTCAAATATATGGAGCCAATTCTAAGGATTGTATTTGATTTTCTAGGTGGGGAATTCCGGATCTCAGCAGCAGCAAGTGGGGATGGAACTCAAGAATGGCGGGATGACAGGGGGAAGCAACCAGCAGAATTTTTACTACCAGCCTCATCCGCCGCATTCGCAAATGGTCCAAGGGCAGCAATTGGGTCCTTCGCAAGAACCGGCCACTTCGTTCATGGGCTCAACTCAAGGACAAATGATCAATTTCACCCAGCAGCATCTCCGACTGAACAATTCCATTGCCCCGGTGGGGTCGCCTGGTCCGATCCAACCGCCGATGAACAACCGTGTGATGGGCAACAGCCCGCCGAATCTCCCCCAACCCAATACACAGCCACAAATGACCCGAATGAACCTTCCACCCCGCCAGAACCCAGTCATGATGGACCAACTTAACTCCAGACAAGACATCCAACAAAGAATGATGCGCCAACAACAACACCAACAGCAGCAGCAACATCCCCAACAGCCACAGCAGCAGCATCCCCAACAGCAACATCCCCAACAGCAGCAGCATCCTCAGCAGCAGCAACAACACCCACAACAGCAACAACACCCGCAACAGCAGCAGCCAATGAGAGTTCATCCTTCCATGCAGCAACAATCACAACAACAGCAGCAGCCCGGGATGATGCGCCAAGACGGAGCCATCATGCAACAGATGATGATGGGCCAAGGAACCCAGATGATGTCACGGTTTCCCGCCGGCCCTCAGCAGCCCAGACCGACCATGGGCGGCGGAGTCGTCCAGGGCGGAACGCCCGGCTCAATCCGCCACATCCAGCAGAACAACATGTATGGGATGCAGCAAGGCATGGCTCCGAACGGAGGACCTGGGCTCCAGCAAATCCAAGGAGTCCAGCAAATGCGGAGGATGCCGTCCTACCCTCCGCAGCCGAACAATCTCCCTGGTCACATGCGACCGAGCATGGGCATGGGACAGGGCGGGATGATCCAAGGTGCTGGCTCAGACGGTTGGATGGGCTCACAACAGCAGGCGATGGGCAGTCCGCAACTCACCCGCCCGCAAAATCAACCCTTCAACCAACAAGGTAATTTTCACACAACCATAAATCCTCAACTATCCAGGCAAGAGACTCAATTTTTGTTTATTTCCAGGACTCGTGTCTCAGCAGCACCTGCACGGGCAACAGCAAGTTCCTGGAGGGCCGTCGTCGCTCTGCGGCCATTCTGGTGGCCAGAGCGGAGTGATGGGGAACCTGGAGTATCAACAGAACCCGATGGGGTCTTTTCCCCAGCAGCAGAAGATGGGCCAAGTCATGTGTGTCGGAGGGAACTTCTCAATGAAGAACACCGGTGTGGCGATCAGTACGAGCACAGGGAGCGGTGGGACGATGGTTTGTGGGAATCAACAGCAAATCAACCATATGCACAATCAAATGGGGACTCATCAGGTGAACTCATTACGCCCCCATTCACTTCTCGTCAATCAGGGATTTGAAGGAGATGAGCTTTGACATGAGTTTTGATACATGGAACAAAGAGAAACCAGTTTCCAATCACACACGTTTATTTCATTTGCTCATAGCACCCATGCTATGCTCCTAGATCACTTTTGTTCTCTTCATGTGGTTTAATATGAAAAATACTTACTTCTAGATAGCGACCTATAGTAGCTAGAGAGAAGCATTTTAAGATCAAAATTTGCGTTGTGATAGAGAAAGTAGGAGAAAGCATATAAATAATAATACGTATTACAGGATTATATATGAATTACACGTCAATCCGCCAGAAGCACAAACTGAATGATGTATTATCTTGATTATGTACTTTACTTCTTTTTCTCTGTGTCAGTAATACTCTCTAAACCGGAGTTAATGATGGTAGAAAACAGTTAACTGAGCGAGATAGAAAAAAATTCCATTATTTAATAAATATATTCACAATTGTATGAGCATGATTTTGAGCCTGGTTTCTTTTTGTTACAGATGAGAAGCGAAATGGGTGGAAGCCAAGATTTCAATTTTGACCTCGAAAATATTTCGAATGGCGAAGGTTCGACGTACGCCACCGACCCCGACTTGTTCAATTCCTTTGAGGCAAATGCAAACTACACAAATATATTAGACTCATTATAATAATGAAAGAAAGGAACAAGACCAATTTACCAGAGCTACTTTCCATATAATATTATAAATATATATATATTATATTTATATATTTGTTATATTTTGTTTACTCTTTAATTCAAGGAAGATTCCTATTCGAAATACCATAATTTATTATTTGAATGATTAGAAATGAAAAGAACCCTATTGGTCTCTTACCTACCAATTCACCTCAACTCTCCTCATTCATCATCATTTGAGTATGAAAAGCTATTTGATTAGTTCATTATGTATTCTTACTTAATCCTCCTTTCCAATTTTTATATCTTGTGATCTCCACTTTAAATATTGATTCCTCTCGCAATATTCATGAATATTTATATGTATAAATATTACTCGATATTACCTTAAATACATACATTACATTAAATATATGGTATTTATTAAGCTCGTATATTATATAAATGCTACATTACTTACCCAATTAACAATTAAGCATCATGTGAAAGTGTACTACATAAATTACATACTTATTACTTATTTATTTAATATTTCAAGTACGTATTATATCTACATATGATTTCAATTTGAAATTAAGCGACGCCAGTGACTTTGCTAATTCAGATTTATAATTGAATCAAATGTGAATATTTCACATTGTGAGAGTCTAAAACTTAGAATTAGCTAAAGAACATAAACTTGAAATGGCGAATTTGCCTAAAATTTTTAAAACAAAATACTTAAGTTGTGAATCAAAGTTTTACATATTTTAACCTAAATCACTATAACCCTTAATTAATTTAAAATTTTCATTTAAGTTTTTGTATTCTACTTTTTTTACTTTGTACATTTGGTTAAAAAAGAATTAAGGAATGCGTGTTCAGCATAAATTTACATTCATGTGTCATTATTTTATAAACAAATTGATGAAGATTCTTTAAAATTACCTTCACCACCATGCATTATCACAATTTTACTTCCAAAAACAGTGTTAATAATTTTAAACTCAAATTGAAATTGATAAAATGAAGACTTTTTGAACTTATAAACTTTCAAAGTTCCTCCATTTCGAAACAGATTTAATATTGAAAAGAATTCTAAAAAAAGTTTGATAGGTTTACAATTTTGTTCGCGCTCATTTTAAGACTTTTGATATGATCAAAACAACTATTTCTTATGAAGAAAATCCTCGTAATATGATTTGTTATAAACGTTTGATTTAATTGCAACTAAAAAACCGTGTCTTAAACTTTATTTTTATCATTATTTAGTTCATTATTTCCTAAACAGTTGCTCTTTCAGATGCAAACTATTTACCTACTATTTACTAAATATTATTTTTTAATAATGGGATATACATACACATTATATATTAAACTTAATTTCCTTAATTGAGTTAAAAATTTGATTCCATGAGCTTTCAAGTGCATAAAACAAGGTGTTTCGATATTTAATTAATAAGTGAACCATTTTACAATATACCAATTATATTTATATATATTCTCCATGTTTTATCTCCAAATACAATACTTGTACTCGTATGTATGAATACTTAATAAGCATGCGGAGTAACGATACATATTTAGAATTCATTTTCAGACACAGAAGGGTAATTAAAAATTGACAATTTACTTTTAATTATGTTGCATCCACTTTTTAAGTTTTTTATATTGTTATTTTAAAGATTTTTTAATTTATGCAATTTTTAATAATTTACTTTTATTCTTAATCAGTAGTTTTAATGAGATGATTTTAATTTGCTGTTAAGTGTTTATAAAATGAGTTTGAATGTTCAGTGTATATTTTGGTCGAAAGTCTAGTCTTGTTTTCAGATAAATTTACAGTTAATTTACCAAATCTTTTTTCTTCCTGCAATAACAAGTGATTTACATATTTATGTATATAAAATAACCATAGATATATACACTTTTAATTCACTTTTAATTCGTGTTGTTTTGTAAAATTGTTTTATCAAAATTGATCTTTCAGAGTTAATTTTCGTTTTAAATTACCTTCATATTTAATTTTCATTTCCTACTTACACAGATAGGTTTGAATGGAATAAAACAAAGAAATTTAAAAATTATATTTTCGTGATGTATTTGTTGCTTAAAATACTTATTTTACTCTTTTCAGCATTTGTCCTCAGAAGTAACAATTATACAGTGAGATTCATGAAAAGCCTTTTTCATTCTTTATTTTTATATTTAAGACTTTCATATATATGGCATGCATGTTTTCATGTGTGCTTGCAAGTAAATAATTCAGTAAGAATTTCTCCCACATTTTAATTAATTTTTATACAACATGAGGCTTATTTAATGACGGCCGAGGTGGCAACTCAAACACATTACAAATGCGCAATACTTCAGACAAGATTTCATTCAACGGGGATTCAGACAAGTTTCCGTTCATAGATGGAGACATTCGTTTATCTGAAGTTAGGTTTAAAGTTTCATTTGCACCCTTATATCGTCATATCCGACGAAGTCAGATGAAAAGATGAATCTTCCTGGTCGAATGTTCTGCATCTAAAAGGCATTCAATGCCTTTTAAATAATTTGCTCTATATCACACATGTAATATAATACATATAATATATATTATTTAGTTATATAGTACTTATAATATAAAAAACATCCATATAAACTAATGTTTAAGTACTTATAAAAATGTCTAGAAGGTATGAGCGTGGACGAGAATTATGTATATTATAAATGACACTCACGTGAAATTGAAAAGACGAAAATTACACTAGTTTATAGCGAAACTTTTCTTCTTTAGACGCTACTAGAGAAATACATTAAAATACGTGAAAAGGGTGCTAACTTGCTCATAGGACACGAAAAAGGTCATTGCTGATTATTCATCATAGATATTTTAATATGTACGCATTGATGATGTTTATTAATTACTAACAATATGTAATGCAAGAATGCAACTCTGCAAAAGTGACATTGATATAGAAATACAGATTGTATGTAATCAAGGACGTTGTGTTGTACTAAACTTAAAGTGTAGAAACATTAAAGCTCTCTCACCCAATACGATTCTGAAATAAATTGAATATCAGAGAACAAAAGATTTTTTAAAATAATTATTCAACAATACCTAGGTATATTCAGAAAAAATTATCTATCAACTGGGAATTTGTCAAACAATGAAAATCCACTAAAATATAAAGATAATATTTAAAAACTCAAAGTAAAAATTTATATAACATGAGTTTATTTCGATAAAGAATTTTTGACAACAAACTG
Source organism: Neelides sp. FZ-2019 (assembly GCA_009869795.1). Lineage (NCBI taxonomy): Eukaryota > Metazoa > Arthropoda > Collembola > Neelipleona > Neelidae > Neelides > Neelides sp. FZ-2019. The sequence goes on along the minus strand of VJMY01000023.1, from coordinate 218,375 downwards.
AACGAAATTTACCTTTAATGTAATTTATTACACTAATTACACAGAAAATTATCATTACTATCAATTAGAAATATGACATAGGAGAAAGAAATTCTGAAAAAAACACGTGATTCTTCCGCGTTCCAAGCAACTTATTCAAATGCTTTCGAATACAAAATCTTCAAACGATATACATAAAATAACATAGGTAATTATTTGTCTACTCCATAACACTCTTCTCGAATCAATCTGTCTTTATTAAAACATCTAATTGTAAAGCAGAAAGTATAACTCATACATAAAATAAAACATACTATATTTAACTTAATATATACCTAATTAATATACACAATCTAACTAATTGTAAATGGTAATCCACTTAAATACATAGTATAGGAGTAGACCAAAAAATAATGTAAGACATTGAAATTATCAAAGGTCTTTTAAAATAATTTATAAGTGAATGTTTATGCACCTTTGTACTCTATTTAATAATTGTACGACGGTGAGAATGAGAAGAGAATTAAATCAACATTTAAAAAGTTCATCAATGATCTTTCAGACTCTCAGCTCAAAAGACATTCATTTGAAAGAACAATCATTCTTTTTCATATTCTTCACACAAAATGACTAAATTCATCAAGTAAATTCATTCATTATCTTAAAATAATTTCAAAGATTCTTGTCAACTAAATACAAATGCTTTTTTATTTAAATCGCCCAAGTTATAAAATACCTCTAGAATATATCTCTAGAATATAATTTTCTACCTGTAATATTCTTATTAATTAATCTTCTTTACTAAATATAAGTAAATTAAGTAATTGCCTTGTTCTATCGAGATCTCTAGACTGAAGATGTTAGAAGGAAGCTGAAGAACGTTTGTGTGGATTTGTTGGTTAGGAAGGGAGATGGTGGGATTCATCCTGAGTCTCCTGCCCCCTTGCGAAGGTGGGCGACATCAGGGGGACTGAGGGAGCGAGTGGAAGTTGGGAGGGGAGTTCGGGTGGCAACCCCTCTTTCACTCTCTCCGGAAAGTCTCGGGAGTCCAGAAGAGATTGGGTTGTTCCTCCGACGAGTCGAGCACGAGATCGCCCAGCTCAAGGGCAAACCAAAACTCCAGTCCCCGTTCTTCCTACCCATCCTTCGGACTCGTCAACCATCCTACGAGAATTGGATTCAAAACAGGTACTAATTACACTCTTACTTAACTTCACAAAAGAATATTTATCTTCATCTCTGAGGCTCTTTGTTAAAAAACCCCTCCTTCCAATCTCAATTGTACAATCTCCTACGCAGTTTCTGCCCAGACAATTATTTCTTCAAAAAACACGACTTGTTTTAGAAATATGCTGGAGGCCTCAAATTACTCAATTATTGCTTATTTCATTTTATCTGAGGTCAAATGACCATTTGGGAAATGAGATATTTAAAGGGAGAGATATCCTAAATTACATATTTTCTTTGTCTCATTCTCCATCGAATATTGTGGCCATGGACAATCCCCATTGTTATTTTTTCCAAAATTGAAAATTTTCACTATAATGTTAAAGCCGTATGTGTCTTTTTGATTATAAAATATTGTGTTAACTGGAAATAGGAATTATTGAAACCATTATACAAAGAATTATAAATAGTTAGACAATGTGAATGAATCCATGTTGGAATTTAATTCTCAATTTTGTTAAATGACTTCAATATTTATATTAACTTTGTTGCTAATTTATTGATTTCAAAATATATGGAAGGCCAAATAACAATATTTCATTTTGTTTTTAATTCAAGGTCCTTGAAAATCACGTTTGGATTTTTGAAGTTCAATCCTTCGTCGTGAACCATGGGATCTAACAGAAACATTCCGTCGGACAAGGTAAAAACAATTTGAGCTATTTTTCCCAATAAATTCAAAAAGGATCGATGTGCTTTTTAAATGTAGTTACCTACTTTAAATTTAATTTTAATATGTGGTGAATTATGAATAAGATAAATATGGTTTGATCGATTTCCAAGACTATCTTATTCCTTCGCTTTATTCAATATATTTATTACTCACTCCAAATTTAATGCAACACACTGACCTCATATTACATATAATTTATTTAAACTTCGTTTGATAAACTCAACTAGATATTCAATATTTACCAACAACCTATTTTTTAAATCATCTGTTATCAGATAACTTTTATCAGTATTTGCACAGTAGATTGATAGGTATTCATTTATGTTACAAGGCATTTTCTATAAATACTCTCGTATTTGTCATATTCCTCTTCGTCCATATTTCAATTGGTTTAAAGTTTATCGTTCCAATAATGTCCAATTACTCCATGAACGTTTCCATTTAAATTATATTAAACCCCAGAATTCATACACCTTCCACTCATTTCACCCTAATCGAATTACAACATTGAGTTTCATTCATTTTTGCTCGATTTATTAATCGAATCAGCTGAATTAGCAATTAAAACCTGGAAGCTCTCGATTAACTCATTCCAAGCCAAATGCTTGTAATGTTATTAAATGTGAATACAAATTAACATGGCTGCTTTGAGTCAAAATCATAAAATGCAATAACATGGGACTCAAAATTAGAAATGCTCATTTTAAGGCGATTTTCTCTTTAAGCTGATTATATGGAGTTTAATGCAATTCATAAGGGTATGGTTGGCCTGAAGCAAGGTTTATATAAAACTCCTGAATGGGTTAGGTAATAAGGAATTATTAATTTAATGCATATTCATTTGGGAAATTTAAAAGTTATTAGCTTTCTTAAGGTAAACAAGCTGATTCCCCATTTCTTATTAATTCATATTCTTCCTGAGTGAGTTCATGGCTTTATTTAAACCTAAACAATTCCTTTTATAATGAATAACATGTGTTATTATTTATTATAGTGTTATATACCTATATCTACTTTTGAAAAGATAAGTTTATCGGCTTGGATTTTTCTTCTCGGACTCTTAAATTTTAAATCAAGGAATTGGTTTGAATTGACAGTGATTTTAATAATATTTATTGTGGCCTAATTTTGATGGAGCCGTCGACATGAATACATTAATCATATCACTTATCGTTCCTCCACACACTCGTGGGTCTCTGAGTTTCTTCCAGTGAGCCATTTCCCTCATGATGGGTTTTCATTCCATGTTCAATCGAGGTCGATATCTATCTCACCCACCCACCCATTCATTTCTTGGGTCGAGGTAGGAAGTTTTGAAAATTGAACGAGCTGAAATGCTCAAGTGTTCATCTGGATTCACTTATTGGTCCCTTCATGTGTGACTTTGTTCCTCTTCTTATCTCCCGGTTCCATTGAAAAAGGAGAATAATTATGTAGGTCATTTGAAGTTAGAGAAAAACGTTCAGGAGTTGCAGCCCAATATTATGTCAAACCAATTAGAGACTCTCATATCTGTACAATAACAATAAGAACAACAATAGTCTGGATGGGGAAATACGAGGTTATGCAGCCTTTCATATCCATTCAATGAGGCGAGTCCACCACGCTAACCTTTAACGGCTATTGTGAATCCAATGAGGAAACCAAGTCTAACTAATATTCCAACTCCCATTAAAGGGCTCGGAGCTCTCGTTTAATAAATAGGAAAAAGATATTTTTATAAATGGGAAAGGTGCGAGTCCGAATGGTTTACATTTGTCAATGTTAATTTGATTAATTGAGACTCTCATCATGTGCATCCCTGACATGAAGTCTTTTTTCTAATAAGACCAAGGTTTTGTATTGAGCGCTAGGGGTAATTTTTGCAAGATGGTTAAACGCCTGAAGGAGAGCGCCATTTTCCTAGTCCAATTCTCTCCGTTGTTAGAGCGAAGGAGGGATGTCTGTTCAATGTGGAGGAATTTGGTGGAGTGAAGGAGGGGCTTTAAGAAAAGTAATAGGGTGGTCTTGAAGGCTGATGTCACACTTCTCCTTTTGAATTCCTCCTCTTGCGACATATTGCTCAACTCCCCATTGTCCAAGGCATTGAAGTCCCATAGATCCTCCCCTCGGAACAGGGAACAAAGGGGGTGAGAAGGCGAGGAAACAGAGGTCTAATTACATACAGTAATTAATTTGACATTGTTCCCTCAAACTCCCATTCTCATTACTATTAGAGGTTGAATGGTAAAAAAGTTCAAAACACCTCCAATTCTTAATGCCCTCTTGAGTGGAACATGAATGAAAGGGGGAGCTCAGGATTACCAATAGAGATAATTTCGCTTAAAACTATGCGAAAATATGTTCTATACCTCTTTTTATTAAGTCATATCACAATGCGGATTTTTTTGTATTTTTCTTGACCAACTTTCTCCTGGATGTAAATGTGTGACGAGAAGAGGGACTTCATTCGCCCAGACAATTCCAGCGTTTCTTCAACTATTTCTCTGTGAATGCTTATAAAAGGTGTTTGAATGTATTAATAAACAACACCCCTTCCCACCTCATCATGCAATTATGATAGAGAATTGAATTAAATGATTGCTCCTTCCGCATGAATGTCATTTGAATTGAATCATAGGCTTAATTGGAAAGGGATACTTGAGGAGTCTCGGGAAGTAAGTCCATCACTTCCTCGTATTCCAATTGGTTTCTCATTGGGAAGGCTCTGACGTTGTCTTTGGTTTCTCACTCTTTGAGTGTCGGCGTGTCGTCTCAATGCGTCAGCAAACCTCGAGTTTCGCGAACGCGAGATGAGATTAAGAACTACTTGGGCCTTTAGGCCTATATGTATGAAGCATATACTCCAAATACCTTTCTGGAGTATAAAACCCATTTTTCCCATGTTCAAGTTCAACCCAAAGTGGCTCTCAATGAGTGCGGGGAAGATGTTGGAATTTGAGTAGGCGCGGGTCATTTCACCTTTATGCTATTTAAATCGGCTGTGCCCCGAAATAGTTGATTCTCTTGATCTTCTCCCCAACGCATTGGTTTCTTTCTCTCTGTCTCATCTCGTAATATGATGTAAAGAAGTGCGAGGGTTTGGCGGAGGATCTTTCTCACCACACACACCATAGGGATTTCATAAAAATTACTATGTTTAGCCTCCGTGGTTCCTCCCTTGGGAAAATGACCAAATAAGTTATAGGAATGTTGGGATATGCCAACGAGTCCAACCAGATTTAAAAGATATTCCCCATTGTTTCCCTATTTATTGTTATGATGATTTCCTCTTCTCGATTTTCGTTATTTGGGCTTTTCAGCCTTTGGCTCAATTTCTGGATGAGAAAAAGGTTTTGATGGGGAAATTCCCATAGGCACCCATTCACCAGATTCACCACTCCATCCTACGAGGATAAAAAATCCCCTTTGTAGTTTCATGTAATTGAATACAAGTGAGTGTCTTGAGTCCGGGCTATTCCAAAGCTCGATTATCAGTATGTGAACATATTGATTCAAAGACTGGATTTGGATATCCCGGAATGGTACGTGGTAGCTCTGTATATAGCTTGGACTTGAATCTCAGAAAGAAATCTCTTTTATTCTCTTTTATTGTTGAGTCCGCCGTGTTGCTGCTACGGCTTTACATAACTCCCGAACTTGGAATTCAAATGTAGGGAAATCGATCGTTCGGTTCTTGCAATTTCTCATAGCATTGGTTGGGGTGAGCGAAGTGTATGAAATGCCTTTTTGTAGTTGTTCCATGTTTTAAATGGATATTAGGCGATTGTGTACGCGATGCATATAACCTAGTTTTGTCCCATATACTCCTCCAACCTTTGTAATATATGGAGAAGCTTCGAACGGCGAGAGGTGGAACGGCCTCGTCAGTTTCAACAGAGACCTTCGATGCCCTTTGATGAGATTCCATCTCCCTTTATATGCGAAATTACCTTTGGGGCTCCTATGCTGGAATGAGTCATGCATGGGGCCTCCTTGGCGCTTTTTCTCTTTCAAATGGCGGAAGCTGAGAATGATTCCCATTTTTCAATTTGAAAATATTTCCAAGATGCCAATCTCAGGTGACATTTGAGGAACGAAGTGAAGACAAATCTCTATTTTACTTTGCGAATCTCCAATTTCTTTTAATGTATTAAATATCACGAGGATTTAAATTGACATGTTCAAAAGGAGATGAAAATAAATTCTGAAAATGAAAGATGAGATTAAATAAATTATTTATTTTCTTGTCTTGGGAGAACTCGAGGGCTTTGGTGTTGATAATATAAATGTTCGAATAAGCCATGTAAGATCAGCATGGTAATTTCATATCACTTGATGAAAAGGGCGATAAAATGGCTTACTCATGATAATGAAAAACCACCTCACTCGCATCCGGTCGATTGGAATTTAAAGTATAAACTCCATAAATACAAGTTTATATATATGAAATGTGTGATGAACTAATGATTATTTATTATGAATTTCTTTACAGATCAATCTCCGATTGATTCTCGTTAGTGGGAAGACGAGAGAATTCCCATTCTGCCCCAATGATTCAGCTGGGGACATTGCCCAGCATGTGTTCGACAGCTGGCCAGAAGGTATGTGAACATTGTGAACATTTCCACTCCTTCCTCGCCACATCTATTTATGAAATGTTTATATGAAACCGAAAACCTCTCAGAGAGAACATCACTTTGACTCACTCACTGACTCACAAAACGATTTTAAACCCCTCAAACTTTCTCCCCAAAAGCTCTTTTTTCCTTTCCATCTTCCTCCCTCACTTTCAAAATGGGGTAAATGTATCGCTGTCCTGGATTCTTGTATTTTGCTTGGTGGTTAAAGCATGAGGGAAACCCGCTGATGGATTTATTCATCATTTACAAATCAATTGAAGACGAGCTGAGGAATCAAGTTCTTTTTAATGGCTCTGCTCAAAGGGCAGCATCGAACATTTTCACATATAAAGATATAAATTTAGAGGGAAAGGGCTTAATAAAGAGATTTGGTGAAGTGCTGAGGTTTTTTGTCCTTGAGTCTCATTCGATAACCCATAACGATATTTGTTGATCCGATGAGTCTCGCACTTGAATGTGTCGCTTTTGAACTTGGAGAGACTAGATAGACTAGATGTAGGGACCAAAGTACTGGGATTAACTATTCATGTCCGTGTGTGTCTTAATTATTTGAGAAAAATGGGAAGTTTGGGCGAGGGAGAGTGGAAAAATTTGTAACATTCATATCGATTTATTAAAAAGGGGGTTTCTCAAATGTGAATAATTAATTGAGGTGAATTTATCTCTCTCTGTCTGTCTCTCACTCTGTATTGTAGTCTCTTGGAAGCTTTTGGTCGTGAATTAATTGGTTAATAGTTTCCCACTTCCTGTGACACAACGAGCGAGAGAAGCAGAGCGAAACACTCGGCTCCTTTTCAATGAAACTTTTCAATGCTCTTATATACATTATTTACTCTTTGGAACGAATAGGCTCTTGGGCGACGGAGCTTCACGTTCATTTACCCTCAAGAGTAATGGATCCCTCAGATACACACGTTAATAAGGCTAATTGCAATGGAAAATAGATAATACGGATTGGTTCATCGTTTCTATTAATAACTTTATGTGTTTTATACCTATAAGTATTATATACCTGAAAGGATTCCCTGTGATGGTTCATTTTGGTGGGCAATTAATGATTCTCGGGCTTGTTGGATCAACATTATAAATCCTTGTTCTTTGCTATGAACGATCAATGTTTATTGTCTTCACTTTGTCTGGATGAGTCAATTGGAGTGGCGGCGGATCTTTTGTTTCCCATTATGAGGGGAATAAAAATTGAAAATCGCGGGCGTCAAGGCTGAGATCTTTCTTTATATTGGTCTTGTTGTCTGGGGGAGGTGGGTGGGAGGGGGAGGAGATGAATAGAAGTAAAATCAAACGGATGGGATGTAATGATGAGATTGGAATGAGCCCGTTAGTTTTCGCAAAGGAGGAGATGCTTGGGTTGCTCTGTTCTCTTTGGAAATAATTTAATCTCCCACTCCGCAATCGTCCTTTTCTCAACCCAGAGCCCATAAACACGACTGACTGACTGAGAACATCATACATGCATGTGTATGGGAAGAGCTACGGCCGAAGATCCATCTCTCCTTCATGGGATTCTAGGAGAAAAAATATACTTGCTTATCCGCAATTTACCGTTGGCCCTTTCTTTTATTAGGATTTTCTTCTCCGACGGACCATATGTATCCTCCGCATATAATTCCGCACACGAGTTTGATTTGAACCATTTGGCGTTTATTTCTCTCTCCGTGCCATTTGGAATTGGGCGTCTTGGTGGAAAATAGTTTTTGTCTGATTGTCCCTCGCATGCATGCATTATTTGGTGAGAGATCTCTCTTTTTGCTTAATGGCCCACTCGGACAATGGAGGAAGCCCCAATGGCGACAGAGGATGATGTAGCGAAGCCGGAGTGTGATGTATTTAAACTTTTAAACATCAATATACCCTTATTGTCAATAGCCGACAGAGAGGATGAAAATAAAAAATCTCTTTTTACCGTTTCACATCATCTCGAGTATTTTTATATTCAAAAGGGTCCGTTGAGTTATTTGGACACGGAACCCCAGAAAAGCCCACTTGAAGAGAGATTTGACAAAACTGGGTTTTGAGGGAATCCTGTGGGAAAGGTACATAAGTTGATTCTGGATTTGAATGCGCCAAGGCGTACCAGATCTGTTTGAGGAGGAGCACTTGAACTCTCGGGCCCAACGTCGTGTTTGTCCAATGTCCCAAGTTGAGTGGAATTCAGTGGAAGGAAGGACTGTTTGGGTGAAGGGGACTTTTGTGTGGATAAATTATTAGCATAGCTTTTCGAGGTCCACTTGATCCGAGGAGTATTGATTTTCCCAGAAATTCTCACAAAAGTTTCAATCATCATTAGGAGTTGGAAGGAGATGAGGGCTAAATATGGTTGGTCTCCTTAAGACTCCCTCCCGGCTCCTTCGCCAAGCATCAGAGAACTCTGTTGGAGTGATCTCATTAAAACTTGGGCTCATCCGCGTCTTAATGAGGAAGGTGAAGGGGTTCCTTGGAGTTTCACCCAATTGAATCGATGGTGATGATGGAGAATTGGGTGATCTGAGCGGATGCCATGTTCTCAATTTCCCCTCATCAAGGGTCGGTGTGTGAGTGATGATGGGAGGATGGGAGAGGTGGATGAAGGAGAACTTCCGCCGTTCTCCGCCAATCTTTCTCTTCCCAAGAAAATGAGAGAGGAGGAAATTGGAATTGGACTCAATCCCGTAAGCTTGAACCGTAACCTCACTCATGCATAGATTCTCTCCGCTGTAGAACCAAGTGGGAATTAGATGAATCTTCCATGATGCCACCTTGAGTTCACCTTTCATCAAATTCCAATGGACTTACTTGACTCCTACTGTTGTCTCTCGCATATCTTGCCCTGTCAATCCTTCGAGTGATCGCTTTATTGGCTCAAAAGACTTCGAGAGAATCCTCACATTCAGTCAGAGTTTCCCTCTATACATTTACAATTAGTGGAAGTCAGAAAATGGATTGTTGGGAAGTTGAAAGTAATATTGATAATGGAGTGTCGAGGTGGAATGTAGGTTAGGAGTTTTTGAATACAAATAGAGGAAATATGCCATTTAAAATAAATTACGCGCAAATTGACAACGAGGGAAACACTCGTCAAGAGGTTCATAATCAGAAAATAATGAAAAGTTCAAGTTGTCTTTTCTCATTAATACCCCTTTCCTCAATTTGGATTTGTTTGATGGGAAGAACGGAATTTGGATGTAATTGGAATTATGTAATCTCATGGGATGAATATTGGAATATTAATGGATGAATATTGGAAAATACAAAAAGGGAAAACATAATTTTTGAAGAGAAATGATGACTTTTGGATCCAAAGTTCAAATGGAGCTTTCTACTTGTAATATTTTAAGTGGCCTTTGGGTTCGTCCGAGTATGAACGGATGCGCGGAATATTTATTAGTTTAAGGAGAGAGAGAAAACATTAACATCCTCATTGTCACTTTCCTCCATTTCAATTATGTTACACTTGAGTCAAGAGGGGTTTTTTTATAAGTATTCGTCAAGTACCGTTGTGTGTCTGCGCTCTTGTTTTGAACATATTGAGTCAAATTGATAAATGTATTTCTTCTCATAAAGGGATAATATGGACGAAGGAGCTGGTCGTTAAATATCAAATGCTCATTAAACGTTTTTTAATTTCCATCTCAATACTTTACGATTGGCGTTCCCTTGCATGGTTGAATAGCTTGTAAATTTTCTTCACATGCTATTGGTTGAGTCATGGAGTTGAACGGATATTTTATGTAAAATGAGTACAACGAGGAACTCCGAGATATATGCTTTTTGAACTATTAGAATCCAATGATTATTCCACCTATTTAAAAGGAATAAAAATTTTAATAAAAAGGTCGAGGAAACGTTGGAAGTGAAGGGAAAATTGAACTCGCTTAATTTTCGTCATGAGGATTAATTGCCGAGTAAATTCCGTGTGTTTCCCCTTGTTTTTTTCAAGTGAACATGTGTTTCTCTCAAATAGAGATCCTCGATTCCTCTCCCTATGATGCACCATGGAGTATTGTGGTTATATAGCATGTGGTCTCTGTATATGAGAGATCTTTTGAAGTTTTCCTTTAAAGGTAGCATAATGGAGATTAGGAATCATCGCGTTTCATCTTGATGATGATGATCATAACAAATCTTGGGTTGGCGCAGTGGAAGACCTTTTTTGTGTCAAGTCCTGGGAAGAATATTCTGGGTGGATGAAAGATGTTCGTCTTTTTCCTCCGTTTAGGAGAAAAGTTGAATCCTTGAGAATTGGAGTTGGAGGCAAAGTGGAGCATCGTCGGATCTCTGTCTAACTAAAAGCTCTTGATCTTCCTCTTTCGTGGTTTCTTTAATGGGGACATTGGAGGGACGAGTTAAGTCATAATGTCGCCTGGTGGAAAACCTCGTCTTACCAACAAATGCATGTAAATAGAATTGGTTTATTGGTTTTGATGAAGATTGACTGGATTGTGAGGACGTTGGTCGTTTCGTGTTCCCAGCTAGGCTGGAGATCCTCTTTGGAGAGTTGTAGTGTGTGGGGCTGAGGGAGCATCGAAGGGCTCCTTGGAATCTCCAAAGGGTGAGAGTCTGTGAGCTAGTGGGAGAGATTCTGGAGAGATAATGAAGGAGGGAGAGAGGGTGTGCCCTACCCTTGGGCCTCAAATTCCAAAATCCAACTCCGGTTGCTCCTCCGTCTCTCCTTTCACTCCCGACGGGTCTAGAGGGAGATGGATGTGTGGAAGGGAAGGCCTCCTTTTATGATCCTTCCATCGACCCTTGTTTTCCTTCCAAGGGGCCTCCTCGGGTCGGGCGAGATTTGAAGACTCGGAGCGGAAATTAGGGTTCACGTTACTCATTCACTTGACTAATCGCTATAGTGGACTCTCTCCTTGTTGGTTCAAAATGAAAAGAATTCCCACCTTCCCAAGAAACCCTCAAGAAAAGAAGAAGGTGATCCGAGTTGTGTCGATGTGCTGCTCGGAACGTCCATGCATTTTCTTTCATTTTTTCACTTTGTGCATTAGCTACATAGTTATATACATAAATAGTAGCTATATGGAAGACTCTTGCCCTTAACTCCTCCATGATGTGCACAAAGACGTTTTTATATGAGGAGTACTGGGTTGTCTAAGGGCTATGTAGCTAGTGGCTATATGTTGGCTCTGTTTGGAACTGGCTTGGAGGCGATATGTTGGGAGCGTTCGTCGATTATCTTTTTCCCTTATTTTTTTCTCCTTGTTCCTTGAGCTTCGTTGGGGTGGACTTGAAGGTTCCAAGCTGGAGTCAGATAGACGATCTGTAACTTATGCGTGAAAACTTGTAGGTTAACATTAAACAGAGTAGGCATTATATTACATTCTCATTCCGAAATGGAGACTTTTGTCACTTTTGCCTTTTTTCCTCTCCCACGAAGAAATGATCATTCCCATATTTCGCTTCGTCTCGAGATATAGGAGGAGCTCCAAAGGGGTTTTTCCTTGTTTATTCTTCTTTCAACATAATTTCCTTTTTATTGAGTTGATGGATTCGGCCCCTCCATGAGAAATTCTTTTTATTATCTCTAGACGTCATGAGGCTTTAATATGGAATGAGCCTATCGAATCCATTTCCTAATTCTATAATGCCCATTCCGCGATCCGTGAAATTTCACAAGGGCGATTGTATGGATTTAATTAATAGAAATGTCCAAGGCCAGGGATGCACAAGTTCATTTTCTCCCTCTTGGATTCCTCGGATTGTAAACATTATTGTGTATGTGAGCATTGGCTAAATGGTTGTTTAAAGGAAGTCCTCTTGAGAGCTCCTTGCATTAGACTACATTTATTACATGGACGGATGGGAACTTGCGGTGGGATGGAGAACTCAATGGATGCTGTGAAGTTCATGGATTGAATGTATGGGATGTTTGGAGGCTTTACTTTGGATGAGTCTTCCTTACCTTCTCACCCATTTTCATTTCATGTCTCTGTGATTATTGAGGTTTGGGAGATTAAAAGACGTTATGTAGGAGAGCCACCGTTAGGCGCCTTCCTTTCCCTCCGCTATGTTCCGTTCTTTGATGGTCGACCCATTGTGGTGACGTTCCTTCTACACCCCATTCATTTTTCCATCCGATTACACGACTAACCTTCATTCCGAGAACGAGGGATTGATTTCCTAGTCAATTAAATACCGGCTGGAATTTCGTTTCTTTTGCATATTGGACATGTCGGCTCCTATAGGCCTCCTATAGGCCTCCACCTTCTTACAAATCTCCTTATAATTCTCTCACACTGGCAATATATCGGCTGTATTCCTCCATGGTGTGAGCGAAGGGAGACGGAAATTTCCTTATCTTGACTCAAATTCCTTTTTTCTATTTTGCCCAATTCCCCCTTTTCCTCCCAACTTTTATTTTCATAGCGAGCATTCCAGGTGACTATCGACGTGCATTCACGAGCACTCTCATGTGTTAGTTGGTAATTGAGGATTTTGTGTGTTTGAAGCGCCAAGACCCTCGCAAGTGTGTATGTGGTAAATATTGAAATGGAAGGTAAAGGTCAGAAGAAATGAATTTGAAAACACGGAATAATATTTATTTTTTCTCTCCTTTCACAAATTTCCCATTACACTTTGCCTAATCCCATCAGCGGAGTTCTCATGCATGAGTGTGTGTGTATGTGTGTGTGTCTGGAAGGTATAGTTTTGTTTTAAGTAAAGTATTCCATTTGCCGCAATGGAGTCGAGAGTCATGAATGCAAGAGTGCTGTTGATCAACTTGATCATACCTGTATTTCGTGCTATATGGATAAAAGGTTATAATCTAGAGAACAGTAAAGAGCCTTTCTGCATTTCCTCCTTTCATTCCAACTCGTTCTTCCCAGCAAAATTGGACTTGGCAAGAAGGCTTCCATTTCCTAGGTAGAGAAGTGAAGAAATGATTTGAGTAATGAAGTCATTATCAAATAGGTCAGAATTAAATATTGATTTTGAAGGGGAAGAAGAGAGGAAATGAAGTTGTGTGAAATCCCTCATCCTTCGGCGCTTGCTTATCTAACAGATTATTATTCTCAAATTGTTAAAGAATTTTCGAATGATGTTGACGCACTGGGGCTGCCTCTTTTCTACCTCTAACCTGGGTTTATTCAAAGGGAGGATGATGAGGACGAAGCTGGGAAGGTTTCCCTATTTGAGCTGGGCCTCTTGAAGAGCTTTCAAGAGCCTGGGCTCTCGTCTATCTGCGTGTGTATTATATTTCTTTTTATTGATTTCAGAGTGGGGCGAGGAAGCCGTTTCCAAAGCCGAGATTCTTCGTCTCATCTACCAGGGTCGTTTTCTTCACAGCAACGTGACATTGGGGGCCTTGGGTCTCCCTTTGGGGAAGACGACTGTAATGCATCTCATCCCGCGTGAAAACCTCCCGGAACCAAATTCGCAAGGTTTGACCTACATTTTATCCTGTAACCTTGAGCGGCCCAGTGCTGCGGCAGGAGATGCATCCGAGTCCCCGCCCTTCCCTCCTCCTCATCTCCGAACATTTAATTCGCGGATTTCTGCGCTATAGCACACATTTGGCGCGCTCCATGATTGGGCCGAGGTTCGAATAGAAAATCCTGGTGCTCCTTCCTACAATCATATGATTTCATATTTTCATAGGATGTGATCCTCAGGCGGAGGAGAATAATGAGGCGAAGGTAAAACCGTGGAGGATTCATCTCTGGCGAATGTCCTTTGGCTTGCTGGGGATTTCAGGAGAGGCTCGTAATTGTATTTAGACGCATGAGGATGTCGCGAACGTTGAAGCTTGGAGAGTTTATGAGCCAGAAGGCATCTTTTTGCACAGATTTCACTGGAGCCTTCTCGTCGGATGAAAAGGGGGGAAAGGGATTTGGAGGGAAATGAGGGACCTTCGAGTGGCTTCTCCGAGACGCTTTAATTTCATTATATTTAATTTCAAATGTTCAAGACAAGATCTCGAGTTGTCGCTTTTTCCAGGGCTCCTTTGAATACAAGGCAAAGTGGAATTTCTTTCCAATTTGATGCCAATTTGGGATTTCACTTCCACATTACCTTCTAATGCATTTGGGCCAATCTGGAGAGTCGATTTGGGCTCCTTTGATTTGATTTCCCTGGTAGCGGATTTAAATTCATCGCCGAGTTCAAATTGAATCTTTTCCGCTCATTTGTAAATAAATTCCGAGGAAATTTAAATGGATCTAATCTTACACTTGGACTGAGTCGAATCTCTTCCTTTATATTAAAAAGAATTTTTTGATTCCGTCTTTACATTTCTCAGCCTCTCAAGATTCATATTAAAATATTCTTTTCAAAATTTTCTGAGTCCAGAGTGCTTGGATTTAAAAAAATATTTTTCCCGTATCAAGTTTTTCTTTTATACTTTTTTGAATTTGACAATCGAAGGATCTTATTCATACAAAAGGACTTGCGACTCATTACTTTTGTGCAGGAGTGAAAGGAAAAATGATTGAGCTTTCTGTTTATGAGAGCTCAAACGGGGAGGAATTCTAGGTAATAGGATTTATATAGGCAAGAATAAGCTCAGATGATTCGCGCACATTGTTTGCTCGTTACATCACATGATGTGTAATTTATTGGAAATTTGAATATTTGAATGTCTAATGAGGAGCCGCGTGTAGAAGGCAGATCATTTGGACTAATTCATACTCTTTACAATGAATTCTTACATATGTCGTAGGCATCTTGGAAATTTACCTTGCATTTTATTAGAACTTTTATGACATTTTCTGAACTCAATACATAAATGTATGTAAATACATGAAATGCGTCGAGGCCCGGTGCGAGTGGCGTATTAAGAAACTCCTTGTGTTTCCACATTTTTATCATATGTATGAGGATTGATCTTTAAGGAGAAGTAGGCAAATCTGGAGGAGATCCCTTGTGCAAATATTTACTATCAACTATGCAATGGATGAGTGTGTAATGTTAGACTTAAAGGAACTAATGAAATTCCTCTGGTATTTTCAGATCAGAGACAGAAATCGAAGACTGGGAGCAGTAACTGCTGCGGCGGGTGCTGTATATTATAATAAAGTCCTTCCTTGCCCCCCATCATCTCGGAATCATCACGTTACACGACTACGTTACACAACATTTGGCGGATTCGAAAAAAATTAAAGCATGAGTAGAATTTAAAAAAAGCCCCGAGTTATATCACAAGCCCCAAATACTACTAATTACAAGTGAAGACGAATATATTGTTTACTATAAATACATTATAAACTTTTAGTGCACGAGTCATTATAATTATTTAACTTATTTCAAAGTGTCGTAAGAAAATGTCAACATCCTAATTTTTTATATTATCATTGTATTTCCTATATATATATATATGTATACATATTAAATGTAAAAAAAACTGTGTACTATATTATTATACATAACTACTTATACAAAAAAGTTGGCTAAAATAATATTTACTTGTATGTTTAAGTGGTTGGCAGCTCAGAGTTTTGAACTTTGAGGGTAGGATTTTATTGTTGAAGTGAGTCAGAAGGATATTTATGGGATGGAAAGTATGAATATAATTAATGAATTATGTAGAGTAGAAGAATAACCAAGTGTTTGAATTCAGTTGCATTACGTATGTGTACTTAAGTGGGATTTAACGAGATTGATGAGTTTGTCTCTGAGTTATTACGTTATTAGCCTTTTATATTTATACTAATTATTGATAATTGTGAGAGGTAAATGGTTCAACCCGATGTGAAAATTACTTTAGTGGAAATCATATTTCTATCCTTTTCCGCGAGTTGGGCATTTGTACGAAGAGACTTAAATTTTTTTTAATTCTTTTAAATGAATTCGACAGATCAAAATTCACTAATGAGTAATGACGGATAATTAGTTTTCTTCTTTGGGCAAAATTTCTATTTCGAAGTCTTTCTTATTTATAAGAAATTAGGATTGGAATTAAATCAGAATCGAGTAAAGAGAGTAATATTTAATGAGAGAGATTTATTAGGAATCCATATCTAATCAATTTGTCAATCTCAGCTCGAATTTGAAAAAATAGAGAAATATTTCTTTTACGAAGTCGAGTTCTGAGTGAGAGAAATAAAGTAGATTCTAAAAGAAATGGGAAAAGCAAATAAAACACATCAAGAGTCAATCATATTTATGTATGAGAGATGTGCGAGATACGACACGATGGCGTACGTACATGAAAATCCGAATTTCAAGTTGGAATTTAACATGATAAATTTATTCTCGATACTCTTGTATGAGTACGCGTTAAATTGATGCCATTATAGACTTCCCTTAATAAGTTTTTAATTGGAATTAAATTCGATGGATCATTATAGAACTTGTTCTGTAGATTATATAAATAGATATTTTTGTTAAGTTTAAGAGAATTCATTAGGAATCAGAATCGCAGCTTTTTAATTGAAAATTCCGTAGGTAATTGAAATACTAAGTGCATGTATTTTAGTTCTCTTTTCCATTCAGTCACTGGAGAATATACCTTTTAATTATCTAATGAATTCTCGTTCGCACACGAGTGGGTTTTCAATTAGTTGCCTGGATGAATGGATGATTTGATTAAATACAAGTTCATTTTACTAATAAACTTCAAAGAGGAATAATTGAAACATAATACATTATGGGTACATAAACCTTCCTTGTTTGGAATATATTTAGGCAGTTGGATAGTAAGATAATGTACACGTGTATGTGGTGCTTATATCTCATTAGCTCAGCGTTTCGCTTCACCACGTATTATTTCTTCTAGGTATTCTTGTATTAACAAATCATGTATTATCGACCTTTCACTAAATACTTTGTATATTTAAGTGTAAGGGAGTATGTTAAATGTAAGGAAAGTTCTGAAAACTACAATGTTCCCTTTTACGTACTTCCATTAACTTTTGAAGTCTTGATCTTGTACGGAATCTCTTTGAGTTAATTTAAATACCACTTAAGACAATGCAACTCATTGTGAAAGCAAGAAAATGATCAATGTTTTTAAAATATTCTCTGTATGAATTATATAAACATTCAATTGTACTTGATGATACAAACTTTGCTTATTAATTGGAATATTATAGTAAAAAAAAGATTCTAGAATTCACATATTATTTTTTTGTCATCCCCCATTACTTTTCTTGTATTAAAGTCAAGTGTAATGAATTAGAATTTTTATAGTAATTTTGATAATTTGCTTTAAAATCCTGAGAAATCGAATATGATTTTTTATAGAAAATTATGACTTAAATTAAAATAAGTTGATTTTTCTATGATAAGTCAGAACTTGATTGTTTCATTTGCTTTTACACTATTATGCCCAAGCGCATTTTTTGCATAAATATTATAGTGTTTCTTTGAATGTGTTATTTTGAATTCAGTGTTTTAAACTTAGTTCTTAGTTTGTCTTGAGCTACCTCGTGTTTTAATGAAACATTTGTTAACCTTTTCATCTTTTGTGCCCTTTTATAACTTGAATGGAATTTTAGTCATTTCGTCATTAAACGTTTTCAAAGAATTCCCTTCCTTTCCTTTATATTTGTTCGGAAAATGAATTTCTGAGTAGTTAACTTAATGTTAATTGTAGCCAGACTTGTTACCAATTTATGTAGAACTCCTCAACATTTTAAACTTTATATTATGTGAGTAATATCAGTGTCTATTTGATGAACATGCATATGGTTAGGATCAGAAATGATTTTAAATCTATAAAAATCAAGCAGTATCAAATTCTAATAAGTATAAATAGTTTAACTAAACGTATGCAGTTTAAAACAATAATTAAATAATAAGGTATTGAATATATATATATATACATACATATATTCTTGTATACATATTCATTGGTTTGATGGTTTAAGTTCAACATGATGATCCTTGGTAATTATTTTAAGTAAATGATCTTTCAATATATAGCCGAATAAGTACTTGGTACATAAATATCGTAGGGATAAATATACATATATATTAAATAGAAATTAAAGTGTCATAACATTAAAAATTCAATTTTTGTACCTTTATTTTTCATATTTGATTTCAATAGTACATTATATAACGATCAAAAATATGTAAAATACTAAATACAATTAAAATGTGTACTGCTACTTACAAGATATTCAATGTACAGATGAATTACTACTACAATACATACAATAAGTGCATATGGTATATAAAACATGTAAAAATAATTAACTGGATGGAAAATGTTGATGTGCGTAATATTACAAATATTTGTAAATTACAAATTGCAAATGTATGGATGTAATCATAATATTTATGTACATATTTGTTAGTTAATTAGTTTAAAGAATACTCTCGGTGGGACACAAAGTACTCGTCAATTTACCATAAAGGATTGCTTTTAATTTTTAATACATGTACTTTATTCAATCAATGTCTATATGAAATATGTCATCACATTCAAGAAAAACCTTTTCTAAATTAATAATTACATTAGTACTTTTGTTTTCGTATTATTATTGTAACTGTTAGATATTTTTATCATATCATATGTATTTCCCAACTTGTATTCAATTCTCATAGGCAGCATTCTAATTCTAAATTCTTAAATCTACTTTTCCTTTCTTACATGTTATAACAAAAATTAGTAAACTTTCAAAATTTATTTAATTTTTACTTTTCTAACTTTAATTTTTTGGATATTTTTATAAAAGTAAAATGACTTTATATACAGTATATATAGGAACGTAATCTCTTGTTTTTCTATCAAAAATCATTTGCTTTGTGTTTTTAAGTTTCAAGTTGAATAATTTGGTTTTTGAGTTTAACTAAAAGCATTCCAGATGAATCAGAGGTCTTGTGCCCATCAAATGTGCGTGTTGATGTATAATAATATGTATAAAAATACAAATATTCGCAAATAGGCTAAAAGGTTTTCTTCTGGATGGTTAAAGCGTATTGTCAAGTTGGCATGTAGATTGCTTTATGCTTATAAGACGTGAGTTTTGAATAATATGGAAGTGATGTACATGCAGTCAGCGGTCTACCAGTCCGTGAATTCACAAACTGCTGTTCTATCAAAGTTAGTGAAAAGCAATTGTAAAATATATGGTTAAAATGTAAAATTCAAACTCCACATATATAAATATAATATATATATACATATATACAAACATAAAATCTATGAAATTACACAATAATGTATCAATAACGATTAGTAAAGCCAAATTTAAATCGTGACTTTTTCGTTTTGCTAGTTGAATCTCACATTGCATTTAAAATATATCATATACTTTTCATTATCGCTGTTCGTTAATATTCATATTCAATTCAAGCTGAGCATTTTGTATTTATTTCTTTATCGCTATTAGTTTCAAATACCTTAAAGCCAAAGCTAATTTACTTGGAAATTATTTAAAAGAGAAATTATATTCATTTCAACAAGCATCTTTACTTATTGTGAAATGTTCAATGAAGAAGTTTAAATGCATTTAAGTTCAATAGGCAAAAGTAAATCGAAGTGAAGTCTAAGACTTTAGTATTTATTCATTTAAATAAAAAAAATTAGCCAATCTCAATCCATTAAGTAGGCGTAGGTATTTAATTTTTTCTATATACCTTACTTGAAAGGAATGTGAATGAAATTGCAATACTCCTCGATTGTTTGAAAATCTTCCTTTATTTCACCTCTCCTTTCTGCTCTGGTAATTCTATTAACAAGGAATGAAATCCTAGTCGTCTGTGCTCTCTTTGATGACATGACAGATTGAAGGATGAGATCAGTTTCTATTTTCTATCTTCACCTCTCCTCCTTTCATTACCATAGGAGTCAATAAGATGAAAGAGAGCTTTTAAGACTTTACAAGCTATTGACATTCGCATTTGTACCTCTACACCTTGCATGCCATACATGTGCCAATTGTTTAAACTTATTGACTTCAAATTAATCTTAAAACTTAAAATATGCACAATAAATTTCATATATTGCATTGAGCTTTAAAAACTTGAAAACATAAAAATTGGTCAAAAGTTTATGCATAAATCAAAGTAGATAACTGATTTTAAAATTAATAAATGGCTGTAATAAGCTATTAAATAATATTTACATAAAAGATATAAAAATTATTATGTACCTACCTATGTATTTCTTGCAGTATAATAGTCGAAATTGAAATGTACAATGTTTTTTTATCTGTCCATATAATGCAAATTTTTCACATATGTTATTAAGTCGAACGTTTGAAAGAATTCATAATTTCTTAGTTTATCAAATTTCAACTTTCCTGAAATGGAAAGTTGGAGGATCTGAGAAAGTTTATTAAATGTAGCATATTTAATTCGTTTGTTCATGGATATGTGGGAGAGGATTTTGCATTTGAATTGAGAAACCACAGGCCCCGCAGAAGTGAGAAGTGGAGAAATGGGAATTTCCTTCAATTCTCCATGACGATCTTGAGATGTATGACGAGTTGAATTGAGTCCTCATGCTCACCGTGCACCGTAGCCAAAGAACATTTCCAAGAAAGCCTTGACACGTCCCAGACTATTAGTGGAAAACCCTTTGCGTCTTCACAATGAGCTCTTTGGAGAAGAGAAGAATCTCTCAATTGTGTCTCCAGTTGAGAGAAGCAAATGATGATGAATAGGAAAGAAAACAAGAAACCAAAAGACTCCTCCATTCAATCCGCAAAGTGAAATCCTCAGTTAGAGGAGTGAGAAAAAATGTGCGAATTGTTGAAGCCTTGTGGAATTCATCGTTGGAACTCAACGTTGCCTTCGCATATCTGTTCATCTAAACATGTAAAATATCCCTATATGACTTCAATTTCAAGATCAGAACGGCGAAAATGGATGTGAAAAGCGAAGGATGTAATAACATAACGATGACATGTTATGGCAAATTAGCATAAATACAATTAACCTGCTGTAATTAATATACAATATTTGTATGAAATTGTATATCGAGATTTTACTCATTGTAGATCAATTACCCATTGCTAATAATTATTAATGATTTCATCATATTCAATATTTATTAGAAATTTATGTCGAACGAAGCATTTAAATATTTTGTGATCTTAATTGCTCGAACATACAAAATTGTATTACAATTATTTAACAAATGAGGAACAAAGATTTATTTCACATTGAAGAGTTCAAATTCTTAAATTCCTTTTTAAACATGAAATATTGAATTCCTCTCAAGTTTGTTTATCACTATATACTGTTTATTAACTTCGAAATATTAATAAAGTTTCTTCAATATGATTAAATGCTTTATTAGATGATTGTTCAAGCAAACATTAAAAGCTATTCTTGCAATGAACAGTAACTCAAATTAATTTCGTTTATCATTAATAGTTATACGCATATTTCAAACATTAAAATCCCAAACACGAAAACTAATGGTAAGAGATTAAATCGACCATGAGATGACTAGCAATAAAAATTTGCTTAAAATATTTTTGATTTTATTTGACAAAATTTGACAAAATTGTCTATCTTAATACGATAATATACACATAATCTTTATTTTACTTCATCATAGTTTTTTCTCTTAAACAGGCTTAACTTTTCCTTCAATCAAATTACATACTAGTTAATAAAAAAAACTCAAAAATGAATAATAGGATGAATGATGAATATTGGGAGGTACAAGACAAAGACACGAATGGTGTAATATATACATGATATTGGTTTCTATAATCTCTACAATAATAATAATTCTTTTATCTTTGTGTTCGCCTATGGAAACACTATTTAGTTCTCCTTGTTGTGTATGGTAAGTAGTTCTGTAAGAATAAAGGGAGAAAAAGAGGAAATGAAGGGAATCTTCATAGATTGACTTCCCAGAGGTGCATCGTTTGTAGAAGGGACTCCTTGAACCAGTACCTCTTGTTGTTGTCTCTGAAGAGGAGGTCGAGTGTTTTGAGTTCAACCCCTAAGATGCCGTCGTCTTCCTCCTTCAAGTATTTCTCAATCTTCTTCACAAGCTCTGCATTGTCGTGCATCTTGAAGATGTTCGGGTAGGAGGAGAAGAGGAATCGGACGGTGAGCGACTCCCGGATGCTCCCGACTGACCTTTGATCTCCGTTCAAAACCATCACTTTCCCCATGTGTTTCGTCCAGAGCGGGAGGAGGAACGGGAGTTGGTTCATGTAGGACGAACGGGCCCAGCCGCTTTCGCTCAGTCGACGCTTCACGGCATCAAACCCTTGTTGATCATACACGAAAACCTATGGAAAAACAAGATGAAACCTCATTTCGGCTCAGTTACACAAATTTAATACAAATAATACATAATGCATTTTGAACTTTTTGATTCTTATAAGCGTAATGAGCTAAATTCTTTGTGATTTATTCATAAGGGTTGTTATTAGGCATAATTGCACAAATTGGCATTGAGCCCCAATTGAAATTTTCTTTCAATTGAATCAATTTATTCAAAATGCTTTAAATTTGAATAGAAAAGAAGGAAATTTGATGTTTGGCGTCCAATTGAGTCAAACTGTGCTCCTCATGTTTAAAAATTACCATAACTGTGAATAATTTCTTTGTGGAAAAGTGAAAAGTTAAGTCGTTTAAAGTTAAGTCTAGAATTCACATTTCATGTATTGTGCATGTAAAATGCGGCTTATCAAATTACACGATTTTCATATAGTTCGCGACACGAACATTAGTATGCAGAATGCTATCTAACAGTCGTTATTTAAACACTTTCAAATAACAGAAGTTCTAAATATGAAAACCACTACGTGTACTATGTCATTTCCTAAATAACTTTACTTTCCGTAATTCTACAAATTAATGACAAATGCATAAAAACCAATACAAATCGAATTATCATAGGAAAATAATGAATAATACTATGCCAGACGTATTTTTTTATTTCTCTAACTTTGCTAATTTCATTCAGTTTTTGTCCTTCGTGCGCAATGTTGAGTCTCATATAACTATAACACATATGGAGCAATATTATATGTGCATAGATGTGTGAATCGTGCATATAGGCGTTATTAAATGCTTGGAACTGAACATTCAAGTTCAAATGAATTAGAAAATTGAGAGAAAAATTGACTAAGCGCCTCACCCCTTCTCATTTTTATTATGTCAGGCGAGGAAAAAGTTTTTAAAGTGGGGGAACGAGAAGGCAAAATGTCCCACATATGATTTAAAAGTTGGGAAGGAAGAAACTAAAGTGAAATGTAAATAAAGTTTTTTTTTATTTTTTTCAACATCGTCACAACTCAGCTCTCGTAAACCCTCCACGTAAAAGATAAGAATATGTTGTGAAGCGAGTCTGAGACCCTTTAGATTCTCATCACGGGCTTGTGGGAAGGCCTTCAAGGAAAAACGAACTTGGATATAGTGAGCAACATGAGAGAACTCGCACAAAGAATCATCACGACGGTCTGGCTCTGGTCGATGATAAGAATATGGAAAGTTGGGAGTGACATAATAGCATTAGGCGTAATGACAGGAGAGCTCCACTAATCCTAATAACCCAAAAAACACGAGGAGGATTGGGGTTAAGGGAAGGGAGACTTTATTTTTGACAATTAAGAATGAAGGAAGGGAAGTGAGTTCGGGTTTGTTGAGGATTGGGTGATGAGGGTTGGCTGTGATAACGTAACACAATGTAACTTTGGTTTTTCTCCTTATCGAGGGCGTAATAAGTACATTCGTGAGAAGAGAAAGAGAAATCGAAAGGGGGATACCTTGTGTGGAGGAATCGTCTGAGTCAATGCGGAGGAACGAGAAACGAATCTACGCGATGTTGAAATTTGGTTAAAAGGCAAAATGCAGACAGGTAGCTAGGAGTCGCATTGAGCGAAACAAAAATGTTCATTTGGAGGATCTGGGGAGGCTTTTGGAATTTTCATGACCAAGTTCTCCATGGAAATAATAACCGGCTTAAAATAGTCTCTTTGCGGGACTGAACGAAGGGACGCGTCGAAGAAAAGGAGAACATTTTGTATTATTATGACAGGGTAATTGGCATAACAGGAGGAACCAACCTCGTTGACTCTTGAGGAAGTGAAGGATGAAATGAAGGGGGCTGAAGGAAAAAGAGGCCGGTGGGACAACGATGAGGAACTGCACCCATTCTCGATAAATACAACCTTTTTGAATCATTGGGATGACTCGGCCTCGATTAAAAGGGAATTCCCTTTCGATCTCATGCACCCGCATGTAATGATACCATTACCATAGACCAATACTGGAACTATATATTATATTATATGCATACCTAGGAGTGATCTTCATATGCTTCCAATATACACTCAACCAAATTCTAGTCAACTGACTGAGGAGATTGTGATTTTTTCTAGCTTTAGAATATTTAATAGGATTCTTTGTGTACCTGGAATATGGAGTTTCCAGCAATGTATGAGCTGACATAGTGCGTCCCTACATCGTTGAAGAACTTGAAGGAGGAAGTGTAGTCTTTGGCTTGGAACTCATTCACTTTGTCCATCACAGCCTGGGTGGCAGTGGCGTTGGAGAAGGGCGTCATCCGCCCAGCGTTCCTCACCATCATCACCCGGACGAGCATGTAGCGGTAGTCGCCGCGTGCGTAGCTCGTCTCGATCCCAAAGTACTTGGCCAGGCTCTGGACCCGCCAACCGCCAGCAAAGGCATGCCAGGGCTTCTCCAGCCCTTCGATCACAAAGCGACGGAAGTAGGCCTGAACGAGCTGGTTCGTGTCCTCGCACAGGTCAATGTGGAACTCATTTTGTATGGGGAGGAGATTGTCTTGGGTGGAGTAGGACTCCTCTTGGACTTGGACGCTCGAGCCGACGAAGATCTCCTTGGAGGGCTCGAGGAAGATCCAACTGGTCGAGTCGTTCCGCGGGACGACCCTCATGCTCAGACTCAAGTAGCCGTATCGGGGAAACAAGTGGATGACCAGGCCGGGCTTGATCGGGTGACTCCCGTTCCCACTGCGGGCAGAGTAGTTGCTCACGGCCTGGCCGGCCCCGCTCAGCTCGCACAACACAAACAGGACGAGGAGAGAACTTTGGCCGAACAAATCACGGGTCCTTCGGAGAACTGGAAACTGGAGGCGGGTTTTGTCTCCCATCGCCCCGCCGTCCTCCTCCTCCTCCCCGCTAGTGGGAACTTCCTTTGCCATGTAGAACTCACAATGCTAACATCTTTATTCTCTGTCCCAAAGTCTCCTATTTTTACACTCTTGGAGTGGAGTTCACTTTGAAACAGGGCTATTCCGGTCCCTCCAGCTCTTCCCCTCCACCACGACGGGTCCGAACAGGGCGGAGGAGTCGGGCCGGAAGTGCGGCCGGCCAAGGGCTCTCGCAGCCCATTGAAACCACAAGGGAAGGAACGAGGGAACCCACGCACGAGAACTCTACCTGAAGAGACGAAGGGTCGGAATGAGTTGGGTCTCCGCTCCTCAGCTCGCCTTATGCCTGAGCCCCCACACACCCCAAAGAAACCCTCGTGGGATTCCTTCTCTTCGCCCCGACCGTCCTATGAACAGCAATTGCCACAGCTCACCCTCGCTCCACTCTCATTTCCTTCACATATTCTAATTCGCAATTTGCATCACCTCCCTTCGTCCGTGCCGCGCTCGTGAATCCATAACTAAAACCAAGGGAGAAATACTGAGGCTCCTCAGAAAGTGCAGACGGTCCTTTTATCTCACACGTCCTATCTATCATCATCCCATCCTCAATGTGCTCACCTTTAATGAACTCCACGCCATCGTCAACAGGGAGGAGTTCATGAATTAATTTTAAAATGAAAAAATCTTCCTATGCGATGCTCACAAGGTTCTTCCAACAATACCCAATCATCAGCTTTCGAGATTCACTCGCTATATGGAGAATAAAACTATTCGCTAATTTGAACAATGAAAAAACATCTCTAATATGAAGTCAGTCGTATTTATGTATGTATGCATTATATTAGTATATATGGAGCAAAAATCATATAGCAGGACATAGCGTTTACTCATACAATGAAATCATTGTGTGATTTTTCAATTTATCAGAAAAACTATTCATTTTTTCGAAGAGGAATTAATTATATTAATAAGGGAGGATAAAAAATTAATATATTTTCCCTGGCTATATTATTTTTAAGGAACTTTAATGTCTTTTAGTACAATACTCGTGGAAATAATTAAAGATTTAAGCAGGTTTGCTTACACTATAATGTTTATACAAGGCAAAGTACTTTTATGAATGCTCTTTGTAAGTATACACACTTGTCAACATTGCATATATCTTATAAAAGCAAGCCTTTAAAATATATACAAATACATGCATATTTTTAAATTGGTAAAAGACGTGCAATCATGTATAGAGTATTCGCGAATAGTCAATACATAATTTATTTTCTCAGACTTGTAAATTGTTCCTGTTCGTTTATTTAAGCAGGTCCGAATGACGCAGAGATATTCTGTTTGACTTGTACAAGCTTATATATATGTATGTATAGATAATGCCTTTTATATGTATACATATGCAATATTAGTGAGATAAGGTTAACCCTTACCAATATGCATTTCTTATTATTGCGTTTAATAGGTATATACATATATAATTAGAATCAAAAAGTGCATTTAATTCTAGGAAAAATTGCACATATAAAAGTTCTTATGTCGTTTAATTGTCTATCGTTTTCATAAGATTCAAATTTCATTTTGTGTATATAAATATATTTGTGATTGCATTTATTTACTGTGGCACACACGAGTGATTGAATGGAAATTCAAGGGGAGTAGGAGTTATGGGAGAATTATTCACACTAAGTGAAGATTGGCGATACTTTTTAATATTTTATTTAATTTATTTAATATACTAAATAATTACCTTAAAAATAACGATAATAATATGATAATGAATGAATTTGTTATTTTGATTTTGATATTGCATTTATTATTATATTATTTCTATATACTACATTAATATTTATTTACTATGAATGTGCATTACAATCATCACTTAAATTAATTTCCCTCATTTAAAGGAAAAATTCCTGAAATGCAGGAATCATTATCATCGCAATCTTCGCAACATTTATTGAAAAGCTGGTCGATTCAATATACTTTAACTTTCAATGTGGAAGTGTGTTGATGCATTTTACAATAATACGTTTGTATTAGTATTGTGTTCATTATTATAGCATAGAAATTCACCGCAACACAACAAATTCATGTCTCATATGTGTGTTTAACAAACAATTCTTCCTTTTCAGAATATAAGTAGTTTTATATAATTATGTATCATATTTATTTATGTTACTTATAAGTACTTTATATAATTTCTTACTTATATATTATTTTATTTAAACAATGTTGTAATAAATGGTAATTCCTTGGGTTCATTTTGATTGGTCTTTTGATATGGCTATTTTAAATATACAATTGCTATTATAAATTACTTGAATATTCATTATTTCACGTACCTTGTTTCCAGTACTATTAGACGACCTTGTGTATAAGACGAAGCCTTCGACTAATATAGGCTTTTATGTTTATAAGCAAAATTATATACAAAAAAATTCTGATTAAATGTTATACTATATGGATTGAAAATTATGTCTACTGTAAGACGCCCTCGTCTATAAAACACCCTCACGTATTAGACGCATGTTAGACCCTCACGAAACATGTATAAGACGCGTCTTATAATCCGGGAAACAGGGTACCTATATTATAAGCTGAGGTAATGTAAATTGATAAGAAGGAGAATTTCGTTTATAATTCAATTGTGATTATAAACTAGTAATATATATTATTATAGTTGGACAAACTTTTATGGGAATATATATATATTTCATATATAAATAAATATTATACTAGGTAGGTATATGTAGATACTTATATTGTATGCAATAAATTTTTTTAAATTGAATAAATCTTGGAAAACTAAACTTAAATAACAAGTATTATCCATTATGATGTGAATACAAGGCTATATATTTTTCAAGTGATTAACTATTCAATGTATTTGTGTAAAAATTGTAGTCGTCTTTAGAATCTTGTTTATGGTTTAGGCGAAAAACTGTGTGCACCTTTCATTTGTTCGTGTTTCTGACATTCACACAAACAGCGATAATAAATACCTACTTATCTGTATGACAAGGACAAGAAATGCTTGAATGAAGATTGATAAAGAAAAAAATTTGAATTTTTATATAAAGTTTATAGTGTTTGCGTCTTATGGAAAAATTGTATTTAGAAAATTATCATTGGAATTTATGTTCACTTTCCAATACCATGTTAAAGGTTTACATTTGATTTCATATATGGATAAACCAGTATGACTTTTTTAATTTTTACCTTCCGTTTTATTTGTTAAAATCGTCTAACTTAATCATGTCACATTCGCTCAAACACACATGCCTTATTATGAACATGCCTACAATTATTATTAATATTATTAGTACTAGTCATTTTATGCTTGTGTATGTCTTAATGGAAATTGATGCTCCTCATGAAAACAAAATTCTAGAAAATAATTTATCTGGTCATCTGGGAATTTGAGTGTCAATGAGGGTCTGAAACCTTTCAGTGACTCTTTCTATTTCAATACTGGAATAGAGTGAAAATCAAATCATTATCTAAATTATAACATTTTTTCATAGTCCTCTTCGTACATGATTAAAATTCTCTCAAGAGTGAGATGATTGGAAAATCCATATCCTTACTTGTGTAGATCCACAGGTAGGACAAGTTACAAGTCTTTAAAAGTAAAAACAGAAAGTTGCATCAACGTTTAGGCTATGAATTAATTGCATGTCTCCACTGTCAACCAAGGTTGTCTGATGACCATTAGATAATTTAAATTGTTCATATCAAACAGCAAAATGTGAATTGGACTTGAGACAGCTCATAATCATAATATATAGAATGATACAAGAGAATGAAAGAGGAATGATAATAGAAAAATGCATTAAGAATGAAACCAACTGACAGAACAATGAACCAAGATGACATTCAAGCACAATTGCTTTTTAACTCTTTGTCAATGTTTTGAATGAAGCAGAGCAGATGTATTATGAGGAATGTTTTATTCTTTCACCATTTGAAATGGAAGTAATTTAAAAATTCATTAATTCCAATCATTCTATCTATTGCATTCAATTTAATTTTGAAACATTTATTGATAATTTTATAAAAATAATTTGCTTAGGTAAGTGTAAAATATTTCAAACATTATTTTATATATTTAGCATTAATTCTCATTACTCCCACACTATTGATTTATTTCGAAAAAAATTCAGATGCTTGACAATTTAACTAAATAATTGTTTATTAAACACGAATTTTAAAACCTTTTGTTAAAGGCAAATAGAAAAGAGAATGATAATTCCTTTACTAGACATTTGACACATTTTCTCAAAGATTTCGGATGGGAAGAGTCTGTGTCCTAAAATTTTTTTAAATCCTTTAATTAAAGGAAAATGATTTTGATATGGAATGTTTGGTTTCTTGAGATTCATTATAATTTATAATTATTTCATTATGAGAAGTCCTCTAGTCATAGTCATGCATAATCATAGGGTTTAAGGAAGTCTTGCGTCATGGAGGATTTGATGGTTTGATTTTGTGCCAAATATCAATCATATAGTGAAGATGAAGCCTTTTCTCTCTTGCCACATCTTAAACGAAGCGTTATTATTATTATTATTGTTAATAATAATATATTGAAATCTATATAGGCTATATATAATAGCATCACTGTCCTGTTTTTTCCTCTCCATGTGTAGAATCGTTTGTGAAACTCGATAAAGCTCATTTATAAATCGAGAGACATATGACATTTGGCAATAATTTTCCCCTAATGTTCTTTTGTTCGTCATTTAGCAAATTGAATATTAATAAAAGCCCAAGCTTATTTATTACAATGAATCTCCTAATCACTCCAATCTCTCTTACAATACAGATTACTCCCGATATCAATTGAATTGTCTTAAAAGGTTATGCGCGTAGAGCGCGAGGCATCAAAGGTAAATTAATCCTCTTAAGTATTAAGCGCTCAGCAGTGCAGTCATCATTATCATTACGTAGTACACAAACATTTGTGCACTTACATATTTATCACATCAACGTCTTACAGGTGGTTTATATCCCAAAGCCCGTTTTTAATACAGAAATTGCTCTCATAATATCCATGCAATGCATGCTAGACAAAACATTTTATATTTAATTAGACTCAAGGTGAAAAAGGTGGTTTAAGAGAAACCTCTTCACTTTCCCATTTACCCACTTGTGGATGAAAATTGATTGTATTGATGACTCAATTTTGATTTATAGTTAATTGCAAATTATTAAAGGTCATTGTGGCCTCACGTACTTTGAAACAGGAATGTACCTTCGTCTTTAATTCGCCTGTGCACATTCGTGAATGAAATTTATGCAATGGGTTTTTATTCAACTGTTCCTCGTGAATTGTGAACAAGCGCTCATATACATTTAGACACTTTTAATGCATTTTAATATATTTGCAATGCATATCTGGGTATATTTTTTGATTTCCTTAAACTTACAATTTGGCTAATTGCGACAAAACAAATAAAATAATGAAGATAAAAAAGAAAAACGACAAAAAAGTTGCAAACACTAGAATCATGATTAACAATGAAAGTAAACAAAAATGAATTTTATCAAGGTTAAAGTCATTTTTAAACCCCTTGGTAGTCTTATACATGTAGTAAATGTAGAGCCATTAAAGGATGCATCCCATGCGGTCAAGTATATTAATATGAAAGGTATAAAATGAAATTTAAATCCCACTTTGTTAATTGAATTCATGAGAATGTGGGGAAACTGTAACCTGTGACTGAATCATTCTTCTTCGCCTATGTTCATTCACTCACACTCACACAACAATGGAATCGCAATATGAGCCATGATAATATTATTAATGACCGAAGTTCTAACTTTAACTAGACCAGACCTTGACTCACAAATCCTTAGGTTCTTATTTTTTACGATAATTGACCTAAATGGGTAGAATTTGGAAAAAGGGACAAGAATTTCACTAAAGTTCATTTTATGGGATCCTTAAAATAAAAAGTTAGTCAAAATTGACTTAACTATAAAATATTTAAAATTCAAATAAAACATTCAATAGCGGTGAGAAATTCACATAACAGTTCTTTAAAGTTATTATTAATAAATAAATAAAAATTCCGATTTGCAAACTATGTGTAACATTTGCAATGATCTCATCATGCATATTTCATCGTCAATTAAGCACTGCGGTTATTAAATTACTCGGTCTTTTATTGCATATAATTATATACCTATATATACTAAATTAAATACTCGTTATTTAATGTGTACCTAAAAGGTAATAATAATTATATCAAAAAGAAATTCCTTTACCTTCAGTTCAGCTTCGTGATTAAGTTTTAGTTAAACAATCTGAAACTGGGATGATTAAAATTCTCAAACAAGCATATTTGGGAATCCAAATAGTCTGTATAAATATATATATACTTAGGTAGGCGTAGAGTGTAGTCTATGCCATGCACCATGCATATGCTGGGTCTTTAATTTAAAACGTTGATCAATGATCAAAATTAGTTCTCTATTCCACCGTTCCACCCACCCCTCAACAGTTTGATTTAAATTTCGATCAATGAGTATGAATTTATTCATTTTTGCATACCAAATAATCAAAAAAATTATTTATAATTCTTTCAAAAAGTGTTAACAAGTTTCTCAAGGTAAATAAAGATATTTCTCAATATTGAGAAATAGGTATTTATTAAAATAGCTAACATCCATTCTCATATTTCAATTAAGGAGTGCATTTCCATATACATACACGCTTATGTATATTTTAAGTATATACAACCTACTTTACAAATCACAAATGCATAAATAGAGAATACACTAAAATATTTATCATCCAGAGTTTAGACTTGAAACACATGGAGAATCCTTCGAGCTCAACTTGCCATTTGATGGAGAATAAACATAAAGGAAGAATAAATTATTAAGGAAAGCACTTGTTTTCTATTTTAAGTTCACTTTGCTGATCACACGAATCTTGGAGAATCTCATTTTGAAAAGAGCCACAAAAATAACTTAAATTACCAAATGTAAAGAAAATGAGAGACCTTTAAGAGAGGTCCGTTTGTTTATATAAATATATTGCCTATGCATTTAAGTTGGTTTAAAGAAATTCTGTATAGGTATACCTATATTGCTCTTAACATGAAGCTTTTATACATTTAGCATAAAACATAAATAAAAGATTTAAAGAGTATTGGGTGGAAAAGTTTGAAAGGAAATTCAATTTGAATACATTAATTTGGAAACGAACATATGCAAATGTTTTTATGGCACAGAAGATACATAATCGGTTTTTATGAACTCACCTCAATTAGATTTTAAATCACCCCAAATTACAGCCTTGAGAAAAGAGAAAAATGTTTACATGTGTAAAAGTTATTCTCACAAATCCACTTTGAGCCCATTAAAGTTTTTATGTAAGAGGAATTTTAATTTGTCCCTAAAAATGAAAGTTTTGAGCATCTGTGTCATAATCATGTAAATCACGACTCACGACATCTCAAATGTGAGCTCTTGTTTGTAAATAATTTAAACCTGATGAGTCTGAGGAGTTTGGTGATTTCGCTTTTAACTCCTTCATAAACAACCATGATAAAAGACTTACTAATTTACCCCGAATTCACAAATATGATTAGCTGCGTCTAATCACAAGTCTTGTAGCAAATGTTTATAAAAAATTTATTTCTCTTGTTTACTAATTATTGTTAGTATCTTATTCAGCTATTAATTTAATAAAAACTTTTTAACAATTATTTATTCATGGTAAATATATTAGATAAGAATTCAAAATCAAATGTTTGTTGGTTTTGTTTGGTTGAAACTCATTATATAACTTATGTTGAGCTTCTTAATTAATATGGAAGAATCCTTCCTTTAGGTATATTAATAAGGGCCTTTATTAATAATAATACCACAAAATCAACAAAGTTTATTTT
Organism: Neelides sp. FZ-2019; assembly: GCA_009869795.1. Lineage (NCBI taxonomy): Eukaryota > Metazoa > Arthropoda > Collembola > Neelipleona > Neelidae > Neelides > Neelides sp. FZ-2019. The sequence goes on along the minus strand of VJMY01000023.1, from coordinate 184,973 downwards.
ATTATACAAAAGAGTATAGTTGTACAATAGTTTATTAGAGAATACAAAGTTTCTTATATTTTGCTTAGGACTATGGTAGGCAACAATGAGGCCAATTAAGCTTTTGGTTAAACATTATTTTAAGATTCTTAGAATTGTTACGCCTATGCATCCTGCCCATACACATGTTGTAAAGTGTGCAGAGTAAATTCGAATTTTTATATATATATATATTATTTATTTAATATGGAAGCAGTAAATATATGGAGTATTAGATTTATAATACGATATGTTTGCAAGTTTGTAGTTTATTGTTATATCTGTATATTGTAGTCGCAGAAGACTTAAGGGTTAATCATAGAATATTCAACAAAAAATCGTTAGATACATCTATTCGACCAAAAAGTGAAAAGTTTGAAAGAATGTGTTTAATCGGAAATGTTTAGTGTAACATTTTGAAGGGAGTAAAAAATGATAAAATAACTAGGAGAGTCTAGAGAGAGAGAGAGATAAAGGGAATTTCAATTTTCCGTCAATTTCCCGATTTACTTCTTTTTCCCTTTTCCAAGAGTTCCGAGCGAGAGCGTATGGTGGGAGCCTGAGAGCTGATTGGTTTGAAATTGAATCTTGAGGCGTTGAAACTCCGCGATCTCATCTTCCACTTGCTTCTGATACTCTTCGAATCTCGAGGAATCTCCTCAAGAGTTCCGAGCGAGAGCGTATGGTGGGAGCCTGAGAGCTGATTGGTTTGAAATTGAATCTTGAGGCGTTGAAACTCCGCGATCTCATCTTCCACTTGCTTCTGATACTCTTCGAACCTTCGCTTGTCCTTGTTGTTCTCTTCCTTCATTTGGTCGAATTTGGAGTGAAGCTGGAAATGAGAATTGAGGCATGAAAAAAACCTCGCAAATTTATGAAATCATCTTTCATATTCCCACAAAATATTCGCATTTCATTTACTTCTCTCTCGGCGTCTTTCAACTGGGCCTCCTTCTCCTTCACGCGTTGGATGAACTGCTGTTTCATTTCCTCCTCCTTCTGTTGAAGCTCCTGCTGATGAAGGAGCATTTTCTTCTCGCAAGTTTGCTGGAAACTCATGGGCTTATTGTCTGAGTCAACATCGCTGAATCCCATCTGGACGAGAAGAAGAGACATCATTTAGCCAAAAGGTTTCCCACGATTACCCATAGGAGAAACTCATCATATTAAAGGTCATGTTCCGAACCTGTTCGAGCCGATTCTTGCGGTAGAGTTCATAGTGCCTCGCATGCGTTTGTTCTCGCATATCTTCCATGTTCGTCCTTATAAGCATTTCTCGGAGCTTCACGAAGTCGCAATGGGTCTCGTTCTCCACTAGAGAAGGAAAGATAGGGCGGAATGAGCGAGCAGAATGTCATTCCTCGAGGAATCTCCTCAAGAGTTCCGAGCGAGAGCGTATGGTGGGAGCCTGAGAGCTGATTGGTTTGAAATTGAATCTTGAGGCGTTGAAACTCCGCGATCTCATCTTCCACTTGTTTATAAGCATTTCTCGGAGCTTCACGAAGTCGCAATGGGTCTCGTTCTCCACTAGAGAAGGAAAGATAGGGCGGAATGAGCGAGCAGAATGTCATTCCTCGAGGAATCTCCTTTCATGGACTTAAAAATGATAAAGCTCCCATACCTTGGACCGTTCCCCAAGGATATTGCCTCGCTCGCACCATTTTATTTCCAACTCGAACGAAATCACTGCTCCCGACGACGGCAAATGGAACATGAGAGTTCATGGCGGTGTTCGCTTCCGCAACATTCTCGTCGTCAATGGGGAACTGGTAGATGTTCACTCCATTGGATTTCAATTCAGAAACAATTTTTTCCTATTCAATAAATCCAAGAATTTGTAATATTTACTGACTAAGGTTGTCGAATAAAATATAAAAATATTGAAGATTTATTTTATTATTTTAATGAAACCATTATTTAATTATAAATTATTTAATTTCACCTTGAACTTTTGTAACTCGGTTTTGGAAATGGTATCGGCTTTTGCGATGATCGGAATGATATTAACTTTGTTGTCCAGCTTCTTCATACACACCAGATCAATAGACTTGAGGCTGGAAAAAAGGGTTTTTTGTTTTTAGCAACAAAAAATGTAATATTTCATAATTCCCTTTGAAAATAGTTACCCGTGTCCTGTTGGGCATACAAAATAAAGACAGGCATGAATTCGAGTATCGTGGTAGACCGGAAGGCATCTTTTGATTTTCAATTCCTCCTGAAGGTAAGCTTCAAATTGAGAGTCAATGTAATCGACAATTGACTTGAAGCTGTCTTCTTTGTTGATTTGATCTCCATAACCAACCGTGTCGACAATTGTTAGCTAAAACGAAGAAATATTTAATTAAAATTCATACGCTAGTTAAACTGAATTGTGATATTTCTAAATGGCACGAAGGTTTTAATTTATTAATTTAATGTGAAAATTAAAGTTAACCTTCAATTGAACATTTGTTTCTTGAAGTTCGTAAGTGTGAGATTTCAACTTGACAGATTGAAGACTGTGGGGACTCGGAGCTGAATCGAAACTCGTATTGAAGAGAGAATCCATCAAAGTTGACTTCCCAAGTCCAGTTTCGCCTTCAAAATAAATAAACAGATTAATTGAAGCCTTTTTAATTTTTTCAGTTTAACCTAGCTGAAAATTTAAAATGTCTATGTGTTTGTATAAATGAATCGCGACTTACCAATACAGAGGATGTTAAAAGTGAAGCCTTTATGGACGGACTTATTGACAAGTTGGTCTGGTAAGGTGTCATAGCCAACATGACCAGCTGACTGGAGATTCCTCACTTTATCTAACATTTTTCTATAAAAATAAAACTAAATTAAATTCCTGAACAATTTTTAATTACTGCTTAATAATAAACGAAGTCAGTTATTAAATATATTAAATTGCGATGAATTTAAAAAGATGAAAGTTTTACATCAAAATTGACTGTCTTCAAGTTTGAGCGTAAGCAAAGAATGAAAGCCAAGTGGTTAAAGGATGATCGTTAAATTAGATTCATGGGCTACTTTAATCAAGAGAGATTTCTTCCCAGACGAGTTCCTCTCAAGATTACTCCTTTACTCGTTATTGTCCTCAGTCGTTATAAAGAGGCACTTTCAATTCAGAATTTCAATTGCATTGAGAAAAGGAAGAAGCCCAAAGTATTGAATGGTTTAATTTAATTAATATCTGCCAATAAAAGCCCAAATCCCAATGAACCCGAACTATTTACTACCTAAGAATATTCAAATCACAAAATTCGCCCGCTGGTTCAATACAAAGGTTTTGACAATTTGTAGAGAAATGAATGGAAAATTAACTTAAGGCCGTGACTCTCACCAAGGATGATCTCGGGTTCTTTGCGAAGACTTTTTGACTTTTTGATCCTGAAGACTCCTGAATAATGAAAAGAGACGAGTGATGAGGAGGACGAGACGACGGGAATTATGGGCGTAGCGCCTTTTTCCTCTCAACTTTAAGGGCAAAGGAGGAAGTTGACTTTGAAGAGATTTTAACGTGTGTTTGGTGGAAGGATCGATGGGATGAAGGCGGCTCCTTCCCAACGGCAGACACCAGGCAGGGTTTGGGGGTTTTGCCCCTTCTGTAGATGATGAGACGATGCAATGCATCGCCGCCTAGCTCAACCTTTCTTCCCTCTTCATGGAACGTGACGGGGGAGAGAAGCGGGAGAGGGAGAGATCCCAGTCTGGAGTAAACCGGAGGAACGTCCCTTGATGGCTGGCTATTGCCGCAGAGCCTCCGTCCTTTAATACTTGGCTCTCTAATGTTATAATCCTCGTCCGGCTCGCCCTCGATCGCCTCGCCTTCCGAACCAAATGTGGGATTTGGGTCTCTTTATCTTCCTGTCAAGAACATGCTGAGTGACCACGGAACTTAGCATTGACCAACTTGAGGCCCAGAACCCAATGCTTAATAATGGATAAGAAACCAGGTTATTTGTTATATTTACAAATGAGAATTTGACGATGGATGTGTTCAAATTCCCCTTTCTTCGCTTTTTGCATAAGTATGATTTGACATGGAGAGCATAGAGTGGAAGGAGATCATGGGTTGGCATTATTATTCATATTCAAGCGACCAGAGTTCCTCGTCCCAAAGATGATGTCCAATGTGTGTGAAATTGTGAACAAAGGGATTTGTCCTAATCATGAAGCATTTTTGAGAGAAGCCCATTTTGACATTCATAAATATCTTGGCAAAGAAATGAGTTTGAAGAAGTCGGAGTGGGCGAGCCGGGATTTTCCTTTATTTGTAAAAAAAAGGAACCAGGGACCTTTGACCATGATGAGAGGGCCTGAGAATACCCCGAAGACTCCTCAAATTGAAGCTAAGGGAATAAAAAGGGATGAGTCGGAGAGGTAGTAGGAATTATTTGAGAGTGGAAAGAGCTGAGGACGGGTAAGGAAGCCGGGAGGCTCCGACGAGATTCCCCGAAGAAGACTCGGCGAAGGGAAAGTATAAATGAGGAAAGAAAGTGTGGATTCGGATCATACGGGATAGGAGCAGGGAAGTTTTGTAAATAGGACTCACTCCAGAGTGACTGAGGGTTCACACACAATCACACGTATTCTCCTTCTTGCTTCCCTAGGAGCCTCCAACACACGGGCTCATTCCCGGACTCCGTCTCGGACAAGTACGAGAGCCTTGATGGGATCTTGGCCCCCTTCAAGTCCCCAGTCTCTTCTTTGTGTCCTGGATCAACGACCATTTGACATCGGAGATAAATAGAAATAAAAAATAAATTGGATTCCCTGCGCCTCCTCCTGCCACGTTCTCGGGTCCGCTCGCTCACTTAAGTTTTATCCTTTTGTACTTACCAAGAACCAAGTGAAAGACAAAAAGTGTGGAACAGAAGCCGAGTCCAATTTTTACCACTTTGGGAAAAAATTAATAATCAATACAAGTTACTTTTAAAGCCTCAACTCAGTTTAGCGAACTAAACGAGGTTGGTTTGATTCTAGGGTATTTTCATTCTTTTCTCCTGTCATTGGATTTCAAACTCCCCTCGACTTCTATCTAATCAAATGAGGCTCGAGGCCCAAAACCCTTGTATTCTCTATCATTATTTCCCCTCATTTTAATTACAATTCGTATTCTGCCGACTTGAGCCGATCTCAATGTGTTGTTACAATTTTCAAACTTGAACTTCCTTCTTTCGGCCATCCTTCTTAAATTTATAATAGTTGCTTTCCAAGTGTACTTACTAAATATTCAAATTGTCTGACGATTCGCCAGAAATTCGTCTTTTAAATATTACTAGAAATTCCAAAACCCATTTGTCAATATAAGAAGCAAATTTGTCTATTTTAATAGCATAGTTAAATTTGTATACAAAAATGAAATTGTGAGAAAGATATTGAAATTTCGACGTATCTCTTCGTTCCAATTGCAATAAATAGAGTTAGTTAGTTCTAGGACCAGTATTAAATTAAAATCTTTAATATGAAAAACCAAATATGCATGTATATTTTCGGAATTTTAATAATGACAAATTGAACGAATTGATGGTTGTAAAAATTTTGTGAGCCAACACAAGTTCCTTCACTGATCCAATTATGACAAATTATTTTCAATTGCACTTCAAATAATATTTATAAATTATAGAATTTAAATTAGCAAAGATGCTCAAATTCAATTTGTCTGTGTAATTTAATTACTGAAGTAATCGAGGGATTCAAATCCCGATCATACAAAATGAATCAAGAAAGTGAAATAGTCGTCGAAGATTCTTCGACGAATTCTACAAATTCGGTTCTGAATTCTAAAATTGACAATGAGCCACCAAGTGATAATTCTTCTGTCATTCCAATCGACTCGAATTCAACTTCGACACAGACCAATTCAACATCACCAAATGAAGTTTCTTCGAGCGATCCTGCTGTCCCAATCGAAGAGAATTTGCTGAACGAAGAAAACGTGAACGAGAAGATGAGCAAATTGGCCAATTCACAGGCTTTGTCCATCGAAAAAGCAAATGTGAAATTCGCTGTACTTATTGGGCTAATTGAAGTTGGACAGGTGACCAACAAAGAAGTCGTGAACACAGTGCTACAATTGGTAATTAATTCATTTAACATTTTTGTGACTAATCCTTTAATCACGTGATTCATATTTAATTAAAGTTCATAACTTTTATAAAGTTTGGAAATTTCATCAACATCGCATTTTTAACTTTGTAATCCAATTTTTCTGATTAAATTAAGGGACAATTCTGAAGCTTCCAGTTTAGACATTTAGCTAGATTCATCTTGAGCTTAAAAAGTTTAATGAAGATTTCTCAACTTAATATTCATACATTTACAAGCACGAGCAAGTCTTTTAATTTTATTGTCTCTTTATTTTTTAAATGAGTTGATATTACGTTCAAATATTCTAAAAAATGTCATTTGATGCAAAGTACAAATCATAAAAACATCCTCTCTATACAAATAAAAATGCACAGAGCAAATCAATAAAATTAGTATTGAAACGTCTTAAAAGCATTTCAATAGATCAAAATTTCTTTTATTATGAAATTTACAATGAATGAATTCCCTTTTTAAAACGATTTCATTTTTATTATGAAATAGTAAGGAAAGAAATGAAATACTCGTAAATGAATATTTATAAGAAATATTGGTCTGTCACAATTTAAGTACTTTTTCTACAATAATATTTTATTCATCAAACCGAAGTTAATGTCTCATTAAGTGTTTGTCATTTCACATCATACTATTATTAATATAGTACTACATATGTATCAACATAAGTTAGGTTAGAACTAGAATATTGTGAATGTATATTAGAAATTACTTTCATCCTTTTAAAAAGCACAATTGAATTTATTGAATGATTCTTATAAATCATTTTATATATTTTATGTTATCAATAAAACAAGCATACAAATTCCCATATAAATTATAAATATGAAAGGGAATTTGATTTGAATGTAAAATTGTTAAATTCATATCTAACTAAACCAATGCAGATTAAACTAAATCTCAAGCGAACTAAATGAGTTAATAACATTAAATACCCAGCTAATATAACAGTGAATATTCAAAAACTTATCTTTTACTCGTTTGACAAAATATTCATACACAGAGTTATAAATTTAATAAATACAAATGTATCATATGTGCGCCATATTATTGCATACACCTTAAAGTATGGAGGCTAGTTATATATATTATGTATATAAAGATAATTTAGGTAACAATTTGAATATTATATATTAGCATGCGATGTAAATATATTGATTGTCACACGTATTCATTATTTAAGTGGTTGTCTAAAACTTAAATCGTCTCTCCCTTATAGTTATAAGTATTAACATGTGTAGGAGGCATAATAAAGGAAAATTAGTAATGATCCATTATTGCCTAATTGCCATTTCTATTAAATAGAAAAAGCCCTTGTTTATTTATAAATTGGAAAGAAGGAATTAATTTTTAATTAGCTGATTAAATTATTTCATTTATTCACTCTCACATACTTCCAAGACTTAGGACCAGATGAAATTGAAAAATACATTTCAAAAATATCCTCTCATTGTGTTGTCAATTTGAAAAGAACAAATGGGGAATTTTTGTCCTTTTTTGTCTTAGGTTTTCACTTCGTCAAAAAAGAAGTTTTCTGGGAAATAGTTCATAAAGAGCTTATAAATTTCCTAATCTCCCTCATTAAATCTTTCTTTTGGCAATTTCTCGGCATAAGCTAATAGCACTGTATCAAATTATTTTCCATCCAAATGGAGGAATAATGTTGAAGCAGACGTCAGTCTGTAAAAACCCCCGAATGTTCTTCATATGCTCTCTTATGAATAGTGCATTAGTTTTAGAGGATGACGAGGACGTGAGGCTGATCAATAAACCTTATTTCAATTCAAATCTATTCCTCGCTCTCATGCCTTCCAACACATTGATCAAATTCTCTTGATTCTCATTGAGTTAAGGATATTTCGAGGCCAAGCATACGCACAAGTGGAATATTATGTCACATATATTTTCCCTCAATATCTTCAAAATCTCAATTTCTTCGAATATATATTTTTTAATCTGTCACCGTTGTAGCATTTAATTCCTTTAGTTATTAAAATTATGAACCTTTTGATTTTATTACCTTACATAATTACTTTGTTTATGAATTGGAAATTGCAAGAGAGATGGGAGACGAATTCCGTTTGAATAGAAAACCAGTTTTGAATTATGACAATTTATTCTCTATTTCATTCATCCATTTCCCTTTTACAATTAAAAACAAGAAGTATAAGAATGTGTATAAAATATAAGGGTAATTTTTTCCCAGGAAAGATGAAGGGGAAGAATGGAGAATCAATGAACATATGCATGTGGTATATAGATTGAAGATTAAAACTCAATTTCTCAACTTAATGTTAAGATAATAATTTTCACTTTTTAATATCTCCCAGGGATGAAATTTCTATTTAAAAAATCTTAATTTATTATCCAAGTTTTTTGCATTTCAACGGAAATTTTAAATTTTGGCTTGATCATAAGGCTCTTATATAAAATGTAAAAAATATATGTAAAAATATAAAAGGTATTTCAAACTTGTATATAAATTTATCATTATTTATCATTCATTCCGCAGCATGTTGCCAATATTACGTTGCATTACGTTTAATTCCCATACTTCCAACTGGAGCTTCTCTTATGATATTTACACACATGTTGGGCTCAAATGTAATTTTTTCAAATTGAATTTCCTATTCTTGGGCCAAGCACGATGAACTTGCAATTAAAATTTGAGGAATTAATAGTATTTATGAAAAATGGCTTTTTAAGTCCTTCACCATTTAGCTTCATTGAAATTCTTGAAGGCTGAGAGAGAAAAGCGATTTAAATAATAGGATTTTTTTTATTCACGAATGAATTTATATTTAAGCCTCACCGGTCTACTTTCACTCTCAAACCCGTTCAATTTCCTCGTTAAAAAGGAGAAGTGAAAGACATTTTTCTTTAACGCTTCAAACTTGTCTGATCATGTAGGATTTAATAAATAGGATTCATTTTAAAACTATAGTTTATAGATCATATTCACTTTTATATTCCTTTAAAATTTATATTTTGATAATACTTTCAAACTGACTGACTGAGTGAAATGACAGCTATAGCTAATAACTATTGTAATGTACATATACCGGATACCGCCATTGGTTTAGCCTGTTTAGCTATAATTATTTAGCTTTTAGACTCAATGTGGAATTCAACTTTGTTTGCGCTATAAGTTTATGGTTGAATATAAAAGTCATGTAGCGGGGAGGTTTGATGGAACATTGAATATTTCATTGGGTTTTACAATTTACTTATTCATAAATTTTGAGCAATAAAAGTTCAATCTCTCCTCCATTATGAGCCAAGTTAAGTGAGTATGAAAGATGGTTTAAATATTGAATAGAAGAGGAATATGCTTTTAAAATAATAGAGAAAACCGTAGTTTTTTCCGTTTGAAACATTTACTGTGGCTTACAAAGATCTCCGCCGGATTTTTTTTATTTTCATGGAAAAATTACCCCGGAATCGCTAAAAGCTAACTATTACCTACATAATATTGATCAAACTTTACTTTTCTTCATAAAAATAATATTTGTGAATTTATTATAAACATTTCGCTAATATGCGAGATTCCAATATACCATGAAAATTAAAAAGGTCAGGCGGAGATCTTTGTAAGACACAGTAATACATGTATGTTTCTCAAGTAGGTAGATGGAGTACAGAGAGTTTCTTTATATCACTTTGATCCCTTTTCAACCTTTTTGAATTTACTCAAACGTTTTAAATTCCTCCTTCAGTTTCAAGTTTGGAAAGTTTCCACTTTTCCAAATCCTCGCTTGGAGTCTTGGCAATTCACTTCCTGTCTCAATGGGTTTCAAAAGACGAGGGAATAAAAGGAGAGTGTTTGACTAGGAGTCTTATTTAGTCAAACTAAATGTTGTCTCATGTCCACTTCCCAGCTCTTCATCTCGTGTGTGTGTGAGGACGAGCGGAGGATTCGGAGCTAAAAGAATTCCCTCCTTTGTCTCTTTTACTCCTGGAGGATCCTTGTAGAGGCTGAGGGGTTAAAGGAGCTTTTATTACCTAAATCTATTAAGGGCCATTCATCGAGCGCATTGGGAGGAATTGTTTGGGATGGGTGTCGGCGGTTCGGAGTGGAGACGATAAGGGGATTTGAGTCTCATCATGACATGAGGGAAGTTCTCCTTTGGAGATCAAGCCAGCTAATAGCATGCGTTCTCTTAATCTTGAGTAAGAGGAGAAAGTCTCTGGGTTGGAGGGCGAAGATTCCTCTAGTGTTATTTTGACTCCTGTCCGACTCACTTCTCCCGCCTCTTCGCCTTTCCCCGGCTCACGGACCTTCGAGGAGCAAATCAAATCTTTTTAACTCGAGACGGATCTTTCCCAACTTCAGCTCGAGTCACACAAGTTTTTCATCCACTCCACCAGCCTTTCAACACCTTTTCACTCTCATCCATTCATTTTTAACTGTCGAGGGAGAATTTAACATTTTTAAGAGAATTAAAGGAAGGAATAATAAGATTAGATTAATTTATTGGAAATTTAATTATAAATTTATATTTGGTTTTTATAAGGTGTTGGTTTTAGATAAAGATGATTTAAAAGAATAATCTTGGATTTTGACCTAAGACCTAACATTTTTAGTCGTAGCTCATGGCATTATTAATTGAATGGGGATTTTGTAGTTTTCAATTGGGATCGCCGAGTGAGATTCATTAGTTTTGAGTATTCCTAAGTTAATTAATTAGAGCGAGACTTGACGAGCAAAGTGGATTTAAAGGTTGTATTCAAATATATTTTGGAATCACGGGGTTAATGAAATTTAAATTTCATGGTATTATGTCATCGAATTAACTTTCTCATTCATATTTAAATGGAGAGCCCGGAGGAATGGATTCACCATTTTGAATAGGAAATTGAGAGAGGAAGCGAATTTGAAGAGGAATGCAAATATCCGTTTCAAATAAATGGAGACCCAAGTGTGTATTTTCTCCTATTTAATTAGCTGTTAAAGGCCCATCTTTGCTTTCTCTCCTATGCATGGGGTTAAAAGGGTCTCTCTATGCCTTGCCAGATCGATTTGATCAAAAAGATCAACTTTGTAAATTGAATATTCTTTTAAAGAGTCTATTAACATATCTGAACCAGAAGTGACTCGGGCTCCAGACGCATTCAATTCCCCTTTATCCTTCTTTTTCTTTCTTTTGTCAGATGGCCATGAGAAGGAGAGTTATAAATTCTTTCGAATAACTTCATAAATCATGAGAGTGAAAGGGAAATTTATTTTTTTACCACGCACTCAACGTATAATATTTATCTTGGAAATTTTAAACCCACCAGAACAATGTCTATGTATAATATGAGGCATAAAAGCTTAAATCTTTAGATTATATTTTGGGTGTAAATATCCGGATATTTATTCTTCGGGTAGTCTAAAACTAAAACTGATCCATACTAAAACGGATTTTGCAGGACAGCAGGACAAACGGATACAAATTTTTAGCTACCTTTGGAAACTAGATATTTAAATTTTTTTATTAGTTTCGGCAGCCTAACAAGAAGTCCAAAGAGCTCATACTTTTCTAATCAAGTTTTTAATATTATCTGTTAAATATTGGGGAATTGAAAGAGTGAGAACGAAAAGGAGTTTATATGAAAAGTCTGGCAAACGAAGGTTTTGGGTGGGTGTTATTGAGTGGAGAAGATTTGATAAAAGAAGATCAAAGTTTTCCTCTTAAGGATATTTGGATCAATGTGAGGAAAGTGAGGATTGGAATAGTTATTTCGTTTTTAATTGAAAATTGAGCGTTGGGTTTTCTCATGAGTGAGGAAGTCTTTTTTTCCAAAGAATGAACTTTGAGGGAACAACAATAAAGAACTTGGGCGGCTCGGCAGACTTTTCCTTCTCCAGAGTGAAAGAATCAATCTTGAATGAAATTTGGGAAAGTGGGAAAGGAGGAGCAGATCCCAATAAAACTGGTGTCTCTGATAGCCCCTTAACCCAAGACGTCTGTGTTCAACTACTCAAGGATTCAAATTTCTTTGCTTCGACTGCCAAACTCCATGGAGGGAATGTGAAACCCGGGAAGTCGGGCGAGTGTGGAGGAAGGAGACACAAAGGGTCTTTTCTCTCCTTCTCCCTTCTCTCGTGGAATCAAAAGGAGTTCTTAGGTGGAAGTTTCTCTCTTTGTGACGAACCTATGGAGGGAATCGTGAAATGCCTCGTTTTCCTCAAGGCTTTCTCCGTACGTAAATCATCTTCCTTTGACTCAATTAATTACCTCTCCCCCATATTCTTTGGGCTTCAATTAGACCGCGGAACTTTTGAAAATCATTTCATTCTATTATTTCATTAATCTGTATAGATAGTCTCTTTGTTTCACTTTTCTTCACTCCGACCAATTCATTGAGTTCAAAAGTTCAGCTCGTGTCTTTATTAGGTCAATTTACATTTTATATTGCTTACTTGCCATCGATCTCTTTCGAGCTTAAAGCCAAAAGCTAAAATCCAACCAAAACTTTTTTAATTTCCTCATTTTAATTTATTATCTGAATGTAAGTAGGTAGCTCTTTAGAAATATACGAATATTTAAGCTATATTGGAAGATCTGTGCATGGAGTGAACACATGTAGTGTACGAGTATGTAATTACTATGCAAATATATTATCAACGGTTATAATAATACATAATGTATATGTATACCTACCTGCATAATACATCTACTGTATGCTTCGATAATAATTGTATGCATATTTGTATGTGAGGTCGTTGGGAGATAGATGAATGTTGGGCGATTCTGTAATCTTTTTTTTCATTTTTGAAGATCCTTTTCTTTGTTAAAGAGGAGGAAGGAGATCGAGTTGAGAATTGCAAGAGAGTTGAAAGGCAATCCAAATTTCGTATTCATGATGATTGCTAGATCGAGAAAGGAAGGGTCGTATATTTCTCCATATAAATTCTAATTTCTAAAGGAAGGGCTCGCCTTTGTTCTTCTAAATAAATAAATATAAATTCCAATTGTCTCGTATGGGTTTATACCTGGGTCAAATCACACAAATGATATTTTCTACTGATTGAATTGATGATGCTCAAGTGATCCAAATAAGAAAAAATTGTTGAATGCCTACTTCAACATGTATTCATTTGAAATTTGAATATTTGTTATTATAATCAGTTTAATCAGTACTTCCTATATACTATACCGTTTATTCAAGTATAGGATATTGTGTGTTGAAGTGATGTTAATGTCTGGCGAATGACTAACAAGCTCCTATTTACTTTTAGTACTTAAATATTCACCGTGACTCCTCTGCTCATTATATTCCCATTGAATATTTAGATCCGAATTGTCAATTCATTTCGAGTGTCCGTTGTTGCGCAATGAATTTGGAAATTTTAAAGTAGAAAAGCGAGTTAATTGGGAGGAGACTCGTTGAAGTGAATTGAATTCAAGGGGTCTTTGCCTAAATACTTCAAATGTTTCCTAGCGGTTTCCCGGTGTTGAGCTCGATCCGCCGACTTTTAGTTCTTATATAACCACCACATAATACATTCATTCCAATTTCATATGCACGAGTTGAAATGGAGGAAAAATCCACGTTTTCAACCTTTGCTTCCTCAATTTTCAATTTCAATTTTCTCATTTTGGTCTGGAAAGCCAAAAGGCTTTTCAATATTAGTCAAGCTGAGTAGACGAATTTTTTTCTCCTGGCCATTAATGGGTTTTCCTTGCCTAGACCAGCATCCATATAAGAAGGGGATTCTGTTATGAGAAGAGCCTCTGGTTATTCGTCCAATTTAAGGCTTCACCTCCGTCCAAGGACCTTCCAATAAAAATTACATCAAACGTCTATGACTTAATCTTTCTCGTTTAAAGGGTCGTTTAGCAATGGGAAGTTGTTTAAGCTTGGAAGTCGCCATCCAGAGTTTCCTTTTCATCCTTTCTTATTTTTACTGCCACTTTGCTTCCCTTCGACTCTTCTTTTTAACGGGACTTTCATGGCGGGTTTCTTTCCATTTTAATCTCATTTTTCTCATATTAGGAAACTAAGGGAGAACCAAATGGTCTCGAAATGAGAATGTAAATAACCCTTTTGTCCTACATTATGAAAATTGAGACTCAATTTTCATAATGTTCATTTTTATTTTGAAATAAAAATGAAGTTTCTTGAATATTTTACATCCTTGTTTACTAATGACTTGACACCTTAAATGACAATGTATATGTGTTTTCATACATGGTAAATATATTTATATATACCTATATACTCATGTTAGGTTTATATCTCATCCCCTAATACTTCATTGCAAGTACTCACTGTGACTCATTTCTTCCCTCTCTTAAAAGATCTAAATATGAAAGATGAAAAGAGGAAAGTGTAACATTTATTTATAAATGTAAACTCCATTCCGAATGTTAAAACTACACCTACTGATAAATACATAGATGCATAGCATTGAAGCGCATAATTGCTCGAAGGAATTGGACCCACATGAGAATTCGAGCAATTTATTGATATATGTAAAGGAAATTTTAAAATTATTTAGCAATATCCTCATGGCTGAGCCATTTTAATTAACAAATGATTAATTTTCGCAGTTGGTCGGAGGCGAGTTTGACATGGAACTCAATTTCGTTATACAAGATTCCCAGAACATTAGGCACATGATGGAAATGCTCGATCACTGCCCAGCTCATCTCCAGGTAAAACCCGAATTTTCATACAACTCTTTTACTATCTATTACTATGCGTCATTATTAGCAGATATACTTAATATTAGAGATATATCATCTCAATTAAGTTTACACTTAGTTCATTTATTCATATAGTATTATATTTAGTTGAAACTTATAAAATGCAATTGAACGAATCCGTTATATTTATTTATTTTACTTCAATTTTAACATATTAAACTTTCTAAACTTTTTTGCTAGTTATTTAATTTACGATATTTATTTTCCTTAAGTAAAGATTCAAGTTATAAATAATATATATATATATATATATTTTGTTTTGAACATTTCATTCATAGTTTATGATATATGCCTTAAAATATATATAGGTAGGGTATTAGCCAATTTAGCTACATTACTCACTGTAATTTGAACATTAAAAAGCATGCTTTAGAATGAACTCAACTTTATTCATGTAGCAGCGTGGAGTTTGGAAATAAGATTATAAAACCTTTTAGATTTAACCCTATTTGGATAATAGCTTTACTCATCTAATACTTGATATTCTATCCAAATTATTTATTGAGCGCGTAGTCGATCCAACGCAGGAATCTCCTTCTGCCACTCACACCCAGACTTGTATACTTAATGTACATTTTTAAAGATTTTATGCATACAATTTTACTCTGCTGATTATTTATTAAATACAGTATGTATAAACTTATACTTACTAGTATTGTTATAAATTATTCACTTTGTTTCATATAATATATAAATTTAATCTAATTGTTCAATTAAGGTCTCCTCCACTTTAGATAGCTTAAAATAGATGACAGATGCGAAACTGACTCTGATTCTTTTACGATCTCTTTTTGTCATGGACAATTTTGACTTTTCTAAAAATTTGAATTTTTGAGTTTGAATTTGGGAAAATGAATAAATAAAGAGCCTTTGCTTAAGTCTAATTTGATGGTGATGTAATTTTAGGCTGAGATCTGGAGCGTTTTCATCGCCATTCTTAAGAAAAGTGTACGGAATCTTCAAGCCTGCACAGATGTTGGATTAATTGAACATATTTTGCACCGTCTTCCTCATGCCGAGTCTATCGTAGCAGGTTGAAATTAGCAAAAAAATTGACACTAACAATAAGCTTATCATATGTGGATTTAAATTACAATTTAATATTAATGTAAGTAAGGTATAAAACTAAAATTTAATATTTAGTTCAATTTACAAATTCATTTTGTATTGTGGTGTACGTAATGGGCTCACTCGCTCCTATGATTTTTATTAACAAGATCGTGTCTGAAAAGGCGAAATGATTTAATTAGCCATTCATTAAATATTTGTTGACAGTTTGTAATCAAACTAGTGAACTACCCATTAAGAGAGAAAACGAATATAAAATGCTTTTCATCCATGCGAATATACGCTATATTAATTTTATATGTAAATGCCATTACAGTGAATTGGAGCTCGTGAATTTTCAATTATTTTTCAATTAAGAAATAATTGTTAAAATTAAAAATTTAGATTTGCTGATCGAGATGCTCGGAGTTTTAGCCAGCTATAGTATTACAGTTAAAGAATTGAAGTTCCTCTTTGGATCTATGAAGGCAGTGAGCAGTCGTTGGGTAAATTAAATTTTAATCTTTTAATAATTAGCTCTCCTAAATAACTTACTGACTATAAATGAGTATAAAGACATTTACCTTATTACTTCCTTCATATCTTCTATATTATTTCTATACATTTTCTCTTTGTTTTCTATATTTTGAACAATTTAATAACAAAAATTGGGTTTGGCAGGAATTTGAATTTAAAAATTTATTGGTGGAATTCATCAAGTCTTTTTGTATAAAAAGTAATAATATTTATTTGATCTCCGTTTGACGTAAAGTTGCGAATAAGGGAAGTGAATTGGGAATCGTTTCCATTTCTTGAACTTTGTAGGATGAGGGGAATGGTGGGAGGGCTTTGAAAGGGCCAGACGAGATGAAATGGAAACTTGACGTTTGGTTTAATATATAAGCCTTTTCAATTACATTCTTTGAGATTAAAGTGTCTAGTCCAATATTTCCTTTTCCTTTCTCCTCCTCCAAATCCTCTTGATCAAAATTATTACTGAGATTTTGAAAGGGTCGTTTAATCCTTTAGCCGAGGCATTCTCCCAAGTTATTGAGCGTTCTCCGACAAATGCCACAGCGGGCTGGACCTGATGTTTTCTTCAGCTTCCCCGGAAAAGGAGGATCTGTAAGCTTTTGATGCCTTTCATAACCTATTCACACTCTTGTTACTCTCCCCATTGAAGCCCAAGATCTGTGAAAGTCTTAAATTCCATTCAATGGCTCAATTAACCCATTTACACCCTCTTGAGTCATGACCAACAATTTTTGAGTATTGAGAGTTGGAATGATACATAGGCCATTCTTCTTCCTCCGCTGGCTCGATGGCCTTATGAGAATGGCTTCACCTTCATGACTTGGTTCCGTCTCGACCCCATCAACTCCGTCAACATCGAGAGAGAGAAACCCTACTTATACTGGTAATTTCACCTTTTCCTCCCGGCCCTTCTCCCGCTCACCCTTCTCTTGTAGCTTCAAGACGAGCAAAGGCGTGGGCTACTCGGCTCACTTTGTTGGCAACTGCCTCGTCCTCACGTCGATGAAAGTGAAGGGCAAAGGATTCCAGCATTGTGTCAAGTACGAGTTCCAGCCGAGAAAGGTTCGCACCTCCACCAGGAGTCTTCTCATTGGAGAAATGGAGGATGAATATAGTCTTATTGGACTTTTCCCTTTCAGTGGTACATGATCGCGATCGTGTATATTTACAACCGATGGTCCAAGAACGAAATCAAATGTTTCGTGAACTGCCAGCTCGCTTCGAGCACCGAGATGGCCTGGTTCGTCTCCACGAACGAAGTGAGTGCGACTCGGGCTAATTACTCTTAATTCCTCCGTGACCAATGGGGAGGATTAATATTAAATTAATTAAAGGTGGAATTCGCGAAGTGGTGAAGTGTTGAATGTGAGATAAGTATTTAGCGAGAGCTTATAATTTGGTCTCTGATCCCATCCAGCCTTTTGACAAATGCTATATTGGAGCCACGGCGGACTTGGACGAGGAACGTGTGTTTTGTGGTCAGATGTCTGCCGTTTACCTCTTTGGCGAGGCGCTTAGTCCTCACCAGATCTGTGCTATGCATCGATTGGGTGCTGGCTATAAGGTAAGAATTCTTCCGCCCATTAGAGTCCACACCATAAGGACTCCATTGGCCCAGCGATAAAAATCCTATATTCGAGATGTTGGTGTTGGGGTGCAATTAGGATGATTTACGAGCTTCCACATTAGTGGGGAAGGGATTGAGATGTGTGTGTTGAGATGTGTAACGATTTCAGAATCAGTTTCGGTTCGAGAACGAATGTCATATGCAACTCCCCGAGAACCACCGGCGTGTTCTTTATGACGGGAAGCTGTCGAGCTCCTTGGTTTTTATGTACAACCCTGTGGCCACAGACAGCCAGTTGTGTCTCCAGTCGGCTCCGAAGGGAAACGTTTCCTACTTTGTACACACGCCCCATGCCCTCATGCTCCAAGTAAGGGAATCGGTGGATCGGCCCACGGCGCCTCTCCCCGCTTATGATTGATTCATTCATTTTCACGAGATGTGTTTGGGATAGGATGTCAAGGCGGTGATTACGCACTCGATTCACAGCACGCTCAACTCGATCGGTGGGATCCAAGTTCTGTTTCCGCTCTTCGCTCAGTTGGATCTCTCCCATGATGCGGCGGGAGATCATAAAAAGGATTCATCACTCTGGTCAGTTACGCGTTGGCCAATAAGACCCAGTTTCCACCCCGCCCGAGCCGAGAATACCCAATGATCCATCATAATGAGCATATAATATTCTCTAAGGATGATTGGAGTCCTCAATGCCCCTCCGATTCCTTCTCACTTCAATTAAATTAGCCATTGCGTCCTTTCGTCCTCTTTTCCTCGGCTCGCCCATGAATTAGCAACGAGGATCAACGGCAAACGTGGCCTAAATCTCCGGGTTTTATTCCCCTTCTCCTCATTATGAAGAAGGAGTTTGTACATAATAAGTTTGTGTTTTCAGTTCCAAGTTGTTGGAGTTTATCTGCGAGTTGGTGGAGTCGTCGCCGACTGTTCAGCAGCATATGATTCAGAATCGAGGATTCCTCGTAATCAGTTTCCTTCTTCAAAAGGCCTCGAGGGAACATTTGACTATCCAAGTTCTCTCTTCATTTCTCCAGCTAACGAAATACCTCGTTACATGCTGTCCCAATGCAAATAGCGAACTTCTCCTCAAGCAGGTAAACTCTCATTTCCTTCTCTCGGGGTGTGATGAGGTTCTTTCAATTCCGCCGAGGAAATGATAAAATAATACTCCTTGCCCTCCCAGCTCCTCGATCACATTCTTTTCAACCCGGCTCTATGGATCTACACGCCCGTGGCGGTGCAAATGAAATTGTACTCCTACTTGGCCACGGAGTTCCTGGCAGACACGCAGATTTACTCCAACGTCCGCCGAATCAGTACGGTTCTCCAGACCATGCACACCCTCAAGTACTACTACTGGGTGGCCAATCCGCGAGACAAATCTGGCATCAATCCCAAGGGCCTAGGTGGGTCAGAAGAGAATGATACTCAAAATTAACGATTTTTACTGATTTCTTATTGAAATATTATGCCTTGATTTTAGATGGCCCGCGACCAACTGACACGGACATCATTTCCATTCGTGCATACATCCTCCTCTTCCTCAAACAACTTATCTTGATTGGGAACGGGGTGAAGGAGGACGAGCTCCAGAGCATCCTCAACTATCTCACGACGGTCAATGAGGTAAAGGGGGAACCAAATGAGATTCACTTAACTCTGGAGCTGAGGACAATGCGGCCTAATTGCCTTCTTCTTTCCCAGGACGAGAACTTGCATGATGTGCTCCAAATGCTCATCTCACTCATGTCTGAACATCCTTCCTCCTTAGTCCCGGCCTTTGATGCTAAGAACGGAGTTCGGAGTGTTTTCAAACTCCTGGGAGCAGAAACCCAGTTGATCCGACTCCAGTCTTTGAAGCTCCTGGGCTTTTTCTTATGCCGGAGCACCCATAAGTAACCCTGGCTACTTTATTGAATAATACATAAATGAATACGGGTGGTGTATATGCTTAAGTATGCATTTTCATTTGTAAGGAGAAAGTACGACGTCATGAGTCCGCACAACCTGTACACACTCTTGGCCGAGCGCCTCCTCCTCAACGAGGATTGTCTCACTCTCTCCACGTACAACGTTCTCTTTGAGGTATTCTCTCATCGAGTTCATGAATTCTGAATGAGCGGATTTCTTGTTATTATGTCATTATGGCAGGAGAACTCATTGCGGGTTTCAAATGTTTTATAGATTTTGACAGAGCACATCAATCAGCAGATCCTCTACTCTAAGCACACGGAGCCCGAGTCCAACTACAGACTGGAAAATCCGAGTAAAATTCCCCTTTTATGCATTAGAATTTAGTCAAGTGGATGATATAGGTGGATTTTCTCCATGGGAGATTGGACTTTGACAAATTGCCTTCTCTTCCTTCCGCTTGTCAAGTGTGGGGGCTGAATGTTTTCTCATTTGAATTTCCAGTGATCCTCAAAGTGGTGGCCACGTTAATTCGCCAGTCAAAGCAGACAGAATCCCTGTTGGAGGTGAAGAAACTTTTTCTCTCTGACATGACGCTCCTGTGCAATCACAACCGAGAGAATCGGAGGACAGTTCTTCAAATGTCAGTTTGGCAGGTCTGTGATAATTAATTGCATGAATTAATTTAAAGTTCCCTGACTGAGCCGAATTTCATTTCTTGTCAGGAATGGCTCATCTCGCTGGCGTACATCCATCCGAAGAACTCCGAAGAGCAGAAGATCTCCGACATGGTCTATTCCCTCTTTCGCATGCTCCTCCACCACGCCATCAAATACGAGTATGGCGGTTGGCGGGTTTGGGTCGACACGCTCGCCATCGTCCATTCAAAGGTTTCCTACGAGGAGTTCAGGCTTCAGTTCACTCAGATGTACGAGCACTACGAGCGGCGGCAAACGGACAATATAACAGATCCGGCAGTTCGCCAACAACGCCCCATCAGCACAATTTCCGGATGGGATCAGCCGACGAGCGAGTTCGTGGCGGAAGCCGTCACTGTTACAGACGTGTCAAATCTCCCTGACACAGAGAGTGAAGTGGAGGCCATTGAGAACGAGGGAGCCGAGGAGGAGAACAAGATCGAGGCCGTCTGTGATAATCACGATGACAGGGAATCCGAGCCAAGTAATGAGAATATTCAAGAATCTACTTGCTCAAATGAAGTGAAGAGTGAAGGAGGCGCCGAAGACGCGAGTGTCGAACCAGAAGACAAGACTGGCGAGCCAGGAAACACGAGTGGGGAACCTGAAGACACGAGTGAAGAGCCTGTAGACACGAGTAAAATGGAAGAGAATTCACACGGAGAAATCATCACAAGCCTGTCAGAAAATTCTATTGAAATGGAAAAGATGGATTTGGAAGAAACCAAGTTGGGAGTGAATTTTGATGAGAAGGAGGAAGACGGGGACGTAGAGGAAATTCCACTTACCAACGGCAGATGCTCGTCTGAGGACTCTGAAGAGCCTTCCAATAAAGACGGAATTGTGGCGGAGAAGCCACAGGAACTCCGAGAGAACATCATGTTGGAAGTTGAGGTGAGTGGTGAAGATGTGATTCATCACGTTGAGCCCAGACATGATGACGGGACGTCGTTGGTCTCCTCACTCGATCGCCGAGAATGGATCCAAAGTTCGAGTGATGGAGATGCCGGGAAGAAGGTTTCCCCCAAGCTCCTCACCGCCTCATCCAATATCTCCGATGAGTACACGGGAAGTGAAGATGAGGAGCTCGCTGAGAATGGCCAAAGGAACGAAACTCTCCGTCCTCGCAGCGCTTCCACTGCCGTTCAAACCAATGACCAGACCAACGAGAGTAAGTTCCCAATTTCAATTCAATCCACAACTCTCGATTAATAAATTGTTCAAAATCTACAGAGATCGAAGGGCCTGAGAGGAAAAACTCGTCTGGGATGTTTCACCATGGAACACGTCATTTATTCAATCCTGGTCCTTCTCATCCTCCATTTAGGATCCCAGAGTTCAAATGGTCTTACATTCATCAAAGACTCCTCTCGGATGTCCTTTTCTCACTGGAAACGGATATTCAAGTTTGGAGAAGGTTCAATTAATATTTAATTCTAATAAACACAAATTATTCAATTAACAATTTTTAAATTCACAGTTATTTAATTTTGTTTTGAATTTCCAGCCATTCAACAAAGTCAGTCCTTGATTTTGTGAATACTGGTGAAAATACGATCTTTGTTGTAAATACTGTCCATTTAATATCCCAATTGGCGGATAATCTCATAATAGCTTGCGGCGGACTTTTGCCCCTCCTGGCTTCTGCAACTTCTCCTAATGTAATTTAACAATTTTCTCTTCATTTCTTCTCATATACCTTATATATATCGGATTAGTTTAAAGTGATACACCAAGTATGCAGCTTTACTTTGGCTGTATATACCATTAGCCAAGATGCGTTACTTGGGTTTTATTAACTTTCATCTCTTGCTTTTTCAGAGTGACTTAGATGTGATCGAGCCAACACAAGGGATGCCAATTGAAGTTTCTGTTTCTTTTCTCCAACGTTTGGTGAACATGGCGGATGTTCTTATATTCGCGAGCTCGCTCAATTTCAACGAATTGGAGTCAGAGAAGAACATGTCTAATGGAGGAATATTGCGACAGTGCTTGAGACTCGTTTGCACGAGTGCCGTTCGTAATTGTCTTGAGTGCAAAGAACGTCATAGACTTCATCATGGCGGAGGAATCTATGGAGGCAATGGATCTTCTATTCCGGCTAAAGTCGCTCACTTGCACTCACTTATCAGAGGAGTCCAAGCATCTCCGAAAGTAATTCATTTTATTTCAACAAACTAGGCAATCATCTCGAATATGCATGAAAGAAACTACCAAGCAGTTTAAACCAAAAAATTTCTTAAGAAAATAAGTTTCTATTAAAATTATGTGAATTAAATTTTATTAAAATATCATTACAATACTTAAATTTTATTAGGATTAACAGTTAATATTAATTTGACTTAATTAATTACAGAACATTGTTGAAAATTTGGCTACGCAAAATAGCCCGGTCAAGGACCCTGAAAAGCTCCTTCAAGATATGGATGTGAACAGACTTCGTGCTGTCATTTATCGAGATATCGTAAGTCACTCGTTCATGTTTTAATTACAACAGCATAAATTATAAAATTATATTACAACAACAGCAACATGTTATTTATCTATTTATTTTAAAAATATTCATAAGTCCAAACATATTTTTATTGCAGGAAGAGACGAAGCAAGCTCAATTTCTGTCCTTAGCAATTGTTTATTTCATTTCTGTTCTAATGGTGTCGAAGTACCGTGATATCTTGGAGCCTCCGCCAACTCCATCGTCTAGTCCAGTGCCAAATAATGCAAATTCTTGTGTTAGCAATAACAACAACAATCACAACCATCAGAATGATTCCTATTCTTCGAATAATCATACTCCAATCACTGAAAACGCACTTTCAAATAACAATTCACAAGGTAATTAAACTCATTAAACTTCTAACAAATTGAGCTAATTGAATTTTTCCCTTGTATTCCTCATAATTATTCTGTTTGAAGATCTATTCTGTTTGAATTTCAATATTTAATGTTAGTGTATTTTAATCTGACTGACAATGAGTATTTAGATGTCATTGGTGGATATAATTTGGTATGTATGTGTAGTTGTTTTGGGCAAACCTTTGGAACTTGCGTCTTGTTCCTCTTCTCATCAACACCTCATCCCAACTCAAATCCACCACCAACAACAACCAATGTTTCCTCAATGGACCAACCAAATTTACCCACAATTCCTTCCTTCCCTTTCTCAGTCATTTGTGGTCAAGCCCAATAATTCTCCTATTACTATTACTAAATCTCCATCTCCAATTGAAGGTAAAATACTCCCTGGATGATGAAAATTTATTACACTGCACCTGACTTATTTAGTTATAGTTCACTTTCACAGTGAATCAACCCAAAAGTGCTTCAATTTTCTGTCTCCGGGACAGACAGTAAAATCGGGTGGAAATATTTTCATTTTTAAATAAAATTATCTATTTTAATTCCTAATTAAATATATAATTAAATAATTATTCAAATAATGTATTAGTTTAATTTTTTGAATAACCTAATACATTTACGTATTTTTCACATGATACTATTATATTTTCATAAAACATGACTAGAAGAATTACAAAGTAGAGAGTTTAATTAAAATTACAGGAGAATTGTATGGTTGTTGATGTTGGTCGATGGTTCTTTTAAATGAATCCAAGTGTGCAATGCTTCTTGCATGATTGCATCTCACTCATATTTTTACTTAAAAGTAAAGTTGAAATCAATTGGAAGTTCTAATGATTTTAAATATTTTTTATAGGACACGTTGAAGAAACGACAAAAATCGTTGAAAATGATATCCTAAATAATCACGAGGTTGATTCCAATGACGAATCCACTTTGAGTCGAAATTCAGTCAAGGTAATTGATTAGTTTCTACAATTCAAATATTGTTATTAATATTAATTGGATTTTAATGATAATTTATATTTTATGTGAAGATTGACACTTCAAAGGACGCGTCTGACAGTGAAGAACCATCAAAATCTCCAAATACTACCGTAAAAGTACAAAATATACTCGTTTTTTTTAAATTTTTTTTAAATAAAAATAAATAATATAAATAAATTGGTCGGGGCATTTCAATTGGGAGAATTACCTAGAAATTATTCGATATTAAGGTTTGATCCGAATTTCAGTTGGGGGATAATGAAACTTACAAATCTTTCCTAACTTCTAGCCACTCTATTTGCTCTCTAGGCATAAATGAATGTTACGAAATATCGGAACGCATTTTTCTTCCTCAATGTTTATTAGGTTTATTTAATTTGGAATAGCTCAGGTTAGATGGCCACTATGATTTGCCTATCAAAACTTGTATCCACGCCTTTGACGCGACCAAATTGAAAAAAACTTCAATCAACTTATTACTTTATCATTATTTTTAGAGCGACGACTTAAACAGTGATGTGTCATCGCAAAAATCAATTGGAGATGATTCCACGTATCAAGAGCCTTCTGACGAAAAGAAGGGTGAAGACAGCTGGACAGACGTCAGTCTTAATGACGACAGTGAGTTGACGCTTTGAATATTTAATTTACTAATTAAATGGCAATTAAAAACAATTATCTTTATTTAATGAAAGGTCTTGACCGAGGAGAAAAGCCACAAGGACAAATCAGTGTGGTGAGCGGATCTCCGATGCACAATACTGGCGAAGTTGGAGCAGGATCAGTGACTTCAGTTCCAAGAGCTGAAGTGCTCAATATCAAACCTTTGATCTCCGCTGAGAGTTTCCCCCTTCCAAACTCATCAAGAGAATCCAACTTGACGCAAAAATTGGAAGCAGCACTTGGGTCTGTTTGCCCGCTCTTGAGAGAGATTATGGTGGATTTTGCTCCATTCCTTTCAAAAACCCTCCTTGGGTCTCACGGCCAAGAACTTCTATCAGAGGGAAAAGGTTTTTTTTCAATCATTCTCTTTAATAGTTCATAAAAAGGGCTTTTCTAAAAAGGCAATTAAAATTTAATTTATTAGGATTGACAACTTTCAAACATAGCACTTCAGTAGTGGAGCTCGTTATGCTTCTTTGCTCTCAAGAATGGCAAAATTCACTTCAAAAGCACGCCGGCTTGGCATTCATTGAGTTGATCAATGAGGGCCGGCTCCTTTCTCATGCGATGAAAGATCACATTGTTCGAGTGGCTAATGAAGCCGAGTTCATTTTGAATAGAATGCGAGCCGATGATGTTTTGAAACATGCAGAATTTGAGGTTTGTAAAAATTGAGCTTATAAAAATTAAGAATGCCATGGACTGGAGGTAATTAAGAGGAGATTAAGGATTTGGATTTGTCTACTATGTAGCAAACACACTGTGCTCAAACCCTCATGGAGAGGAAGGAAGAGGAGAAGATGTGTGATCATTTAATCACAGCGGCTCGTCGGAGAGATAATGTGATCGCTTCCAAGGTGCTTGAAAAAACCGTGAATATCATTTCAAACAAACACGGGGCATGGGGTCGAGATCAAGAGCCCACGGAGTACTGGAAACTGGATGCATGGGAAGACGACGCTCGTCGACGAAAGCGGTTTGTTCACAATCCTTACGGGTCAAGTCACCCTGAAGGAACACTCAAAGCAGCTCTCGAGCACGGAGCCCCCGAAGATGCAATTTTACAGGTATGAATTGGAAAACCACTCTGCATAGTCAAATCTAAAGGATAAAAAACGGAGGTAGTCCGAGGTGATCCGCGATGGGAAATTGACAGTCATTGTTTGACTCTTCCTTTTTATTTGCCTAGGCCAAAGAGGAGTTCCATACTCATCTGGCAGCTAATAGATCCCAGCAGCCTGTCCAGTCCAACGACTTGATGGATGACAACGAGCTTTTGTCAGATGATCGGGAATTGGATCTGGACCTTGTTGGTGAGTTATTTATAAGGAAGTGGAGAGTGTGAAGGGAGGCTCCTTGGGAGACTCCGTCCTTTGTCTAAACTCCACTCATCACCCTTTCCCCTGTTGAGACGAGGAAATGATGTGGTCGGGGTCCGGCCAGCTCCCATCTCCTTTATCAATGAAGGAGATGAGAAACCAGAGCCGTGAACTTTGACTCTAGCATCTTTTATGGACTCTGCAGGACCGGTGAATATCAGCACGAAGGCTCGTCTCATCTCCCCCGGTGTGGTGGCTCCTGGCATCGTCTCCATTACTTCTAATGAGTTGTATTTCGAAGTAGATGAAGATGACCCCGAATTCTCTAAAGTCGACTCTGAGGTCAGGTTTACTTTTTTTTCGTCCGCTTCAATATTTCTTCAAGAAATGTTTTCTCGGCTCATTAGCTAACTAAGTTCCTTCCAAATACAAATGGTTCATAGTCAATCATCCTTGAGTTTACACCAAGGATATTTTGCCGAAGCCCCTCATGAGCATTGTGTCTGATCTACGCGCTTATTAAGAATTCGACCATTGAGAGCAAATTACTCGGTTTCGGCTCTTCCAAGAATATTTTTTACACCCAAATTCTCTGCTTTGCTTTACCTGGGTAGAAGGCATAGAGTCATTTACAAAATTTCCGCCTTTCCGTTTTTGCTTCTAAAATGAAATACTAAAAGGTCTGTCATTAGACAAGGACGAATGGGTCTTGTTAGCAGTTGACTAATTACGGGCTCGAGAAAAGGGTCAAATTGGATTCAATTAAAACTCTTTTTTCCTCTCACTTTGTTTGTTTTTCCTAAATGAATTAAGTCCTTTCTTTCCAATCCTCATCATTTCTTGACCTTTTTCGTGAATCCAATGGAGGAAAAACTTGACTCGGAGACTCTAATTACGACTCCTCTGGAAAGGAGTGAAAGAGCCTGAAAGAGGAGAGAGGACGTGATTAGTGTTGAGAATGCATAAGATTGAGCTGGTGGTCATTTGGGGCCAGAAAGTGGAAATTGTTGAGTGGTTCCTCACTGGGCGGAGTGTTGTAAATCTGCACGGGGGAGGAACTCCACGTCAACTTTCCTCAACGTCTTTGATCGATGGACCCAAATTACGGAAGAGACACTAACTATAGAGTTCCTTAACAAGTTCCTCCACTTTTACGTTGGGAGCCTTCAAAGGCCCTCTGTGCGGGACTCATCCCCCAGTGATGTGAATTATGAACGAAGACTTTTCCCCCAATAAAATGAGCGACACGGGCGAAGGAGGTTTTACACCGACTCACCTCCGCCGTTATATGATCTCCTGGATGAGTTAGGAGGGAAAACCACCAGAGACTCACTTTTTTATCCAGTCATCTGATCCTCTTCTTCTCCGATCTTCTGTCTTCTCAGGTGGTCGCTCATCACCTTCCCGCACCACTTTTATTACTCCTTCCATTATTTCTTATTCTTACTCCCATCACAACTCGTCTTGGTCCCATTTCTCAAATGTCTCTTTTCAATTTACAACTCCAGTAGAATTGAATAAAGGTCAAAGGAGGAGCCTTGGCCGGACTTAATGCCCATGTGAAAATTCGGATGGATTTATGAGAGAGTTATGAATGTAATGACTCTATGAGCGTATGGACAGACGAATGTAGTAGACACTATGCTCGACTGCCTTTCAAACATATTTTACTTAAGTATGTTGTGTATCTAGACAAACTTGGGGCTCACAAGTGTTTTAGAACCTGAGAATGAGATTTGAGGGAAATGAAGGGAAAAGCTCGTGTTGTTATACTTGAACCTGAGCTGGATGGACATAAAAATGGAAGTACATATTTTGTAAAAGTAAAAGTATGTTACGTCCGTTCAGGAAAGTAGAATCCTTTAGCAAAAAAATGTGTTTTCCACTAGGCATACTGTTATGTAGACAGGGGAAACTCGGAGGTACTTGATACTAATTCAATACTTGTGTATATACGGTATATTTGCTTGTAGACCTAACACAAGAGTATGTAGAGTCCCAACGAACGGAAATGTTGAAGGTAGACAGTCAGACTTATCAGACAAGAAGGAAAGGACCCAAGACTTCGGCGCCGAAAAGATGCATTCATTACAGAAGACAATCCAGGATTTTCTCAGTTGGGCTTTTCTCAATACGAAATCATTTAGCCTTTTTTAAAATTTATGTGCATATTTAACTTCCAAAGAAGCTCACCTTGTTTCTAAATATTTAGGAGAAAAGGAATGGTATTATTGGCTTTATATATTAATTTCAATTTCCTGGGCTTTTTAAAGCTCAGCATTTGAACTCTTCATGCAGCAATATGTTTAGTTGTTTTGATTGGATTTTTGATTCCTCTGGGTTTGCTATGATTTTGTGTTTGCCAATCTGATTGGATTTGCATAATTAATGAATGGCAGACCGTGAGGGCAATAAGACTTGAGCAGTTTATATTAATTTCTCTATCATAGACATTAAGTTTGAAAATATATAGTTGTATATTTATTTATGGAAAGTAGGAAGGCATTTTCCCCTTCCTCGCTCATGCCTCGGACTTGTATCAATTTTACAAAGGGTGAGGCTTAAGTAGATTGGAAAGGAGAAAAGGCCCTGTAGTAGGTATGGTTATGCCTAAGTACTCATGTTCGTAAACATGAATGTAATGCATCCTTTGGTCTGAGAGTGAGTAGGTTCTAATATTTGGGGTCGAGTTGGTTGAGATGGAGACGCGATGACGGCTCCTTCGACAGGCACTTCTCCCGAGCACGCCATGCCACACCGAGTTCTGGTCACTTGTCATATAATTCACCCAACCTTTCCGAGCGACTCCAAAGGCCCCCGCTCCTATTTACTCCTTCAATCTAGAGATTTATTAGAAATAAATCCCTATTTTTGCACATTCTTTCAGCCCAGATTCCTCTTTCTGTTGAGGCAAATAGATATTTATTGCTGAATCTACCTGCATACCAACATGGTTTTTAAACCGAGCTGTAAAGATTCCTCGTTTTAATGTTCCTTCAAGAATGTATATTTTCCTATATTGTGTCTCGTAACAAATGCATATTTGTGAGGCTGGATGATTTGTACAATGAACGTGTATTTGTTCTGGGCTGAATATTGGACCAAGGAGTATTGGGGGGTATTGAGGGCTCATAATATGAAATGTCCACTTGGCAGACAGAAGGTTTGCTTTTGAGACCAGCGGGGTTCTTCTTTTATTGTTTCAACTTGGGTGCGGTTCTGTTCGTTGAGTAGCTCGATTCTTTTTAATCACTCATGTTTTCAACAAAAGAACTTTTTATTTGAATTATTCATATCCTTTGGCTCGTTGGATGCGAGTGAGCTCGGAGTGAGTGTCGTGACATTTGGAATTCCTTCGGACGAATTGAAGCTCCTTTAGTTCATTTATTTGCACAGGGTTTGGCAGTTGTTCCCTTTTGGCTCATTTGTATTTGCAGAGTTTCATTCCCATGGTTGAATAATCTTTGAGGACGAATCGTGTGGCGAGGGATTGGGAGGAGGACAATCGCCATCCCATGGAGCCTTTCAATTATTTTTCAATATGAAAAATGATGTAGGTCCAATTTTGAGGCCTCGCTCGGTGCATGTGGATATTTTGGATATGTATTTGATACATCACATGATTCCCGTCTCCTCTCATGCAAACTGACTAAGAGCCGAGTATTCGAGCCATGAGGGTTTGATATCGACCACCTAAGATGAGTTATTAATTTATGTTCTCTAAGTGAAGGATCTTTTGCGCTACTTGAGCCATCCCGTTTATGTAAATCTATTTAGATTACCTTTAATTTAAGAATTTGAAGGGAATTTAAACTCGTTTTCCCCTGATTATTAATTCTCAAACTTCCCAAGCTCGAACTCTTTATGGGCTCATAGTCAACGAGAGCTCAATTTTATAAGCCTGGAAGGAATAGTTTCTTGAAGGACAATAAATCATTAAGGAATAAATGTGGATCCAATATAGTTTACAACGTCATATTTATTTTATATTCTTTAAACTTAAACGTGATTCTAAATCTAATTCAAGTATCTATACTTGCCCCCACAGTGTCTCAATGCACATGAAAACACATTGGAACATATATGGTTGAACATTGGCTTTGATCAAGACATTTATTTTGTATTTTTCTTGAGTGAGGCGCTATAGATTCCACACCAGTGTGTTTGAGAATAATCCTTCATTGTGGTCGGAGTGAAAGAGAGTGAGAAGTGAAGTAGGGGATTTGAATCAAATGGAAGGAGTGATGTTGAATGAGTAAATAAACGCTTCGGTTACTCTCACAATGCGGACGGAGCTCATTGAAGAGACATGTTTGAATGTGTAGCGAGCATTAATGGTTTTTTTTATTCCTTCGGACCCTCTTTAGTCGTTTTTTATCTGAGGTAGAATGTGATTCGGTGTTCATTGTGGTTCTCAAGAGGTTTGCTTGAGCCGCACTTGAGGCCTTCTTATATAAAGAAGGTTTAGGTTGGCTTGCGGGGCATTTTCCGGGTTTGTGCTCCTTGCGGGAAGGTATAAAAAATAACTAAGGGCCTCCTCTCATGTTGAGTCTCTGACTACAAGGGCTCTCGGCCCTAATATATATATATTAATATATCTTTGCCTCATCAACCATGGTCATTACTTAATCATGCATGTGTCGGAAGAATGGTCGGGAGTTGGTTGAAGAGGATGCGTGGGTGGTCGTTGAATCAACCCCTATCTCTTCGCCTATGATTTCCCTTCTTGGACCAAGAGCTTTTTAATTGCATGGACCAATATTTTCGTATTTTTCTGTATTTCCACTGAAAAGGGTCGGAATTGAGAGCTAAAGATCATTTTGGCCATTAGTCGGACAAGGTCTTCAAATGGAGGAACTTTGACCCTGGAATGTTCTAGCACTTTTATTTGTTCTCTGCATCTTGGTCTGGTCATAACTCATGTTGGTGGGAGAAGTGGAGAGGGCGAGGAAGAGGAAGAGGCAGGGTTTTATGAGGCGCCTTCTGAATCTTTATTTTATTGGGTAATGGCAGCTCTTCCTCATTTCACATTTTGGTCTTAAAAGTGAGTTGGCGGACGTGAACGGGATGTTTGATGAGCGTGCGGTGGTTGTGGAGGTCGTGTGGCTATGACGGATGTCACTTGCCTCCGACGCCACTGCACAAAGGAGAAGGAACAGGTTGGAACTGGAGACGGAGCCAAGTGCTTCGGAGCGAATGATCGTCGTGATCCAGAGTTCTAATATTTTATTAAGATAAAGAGACGTCGGATCAGCCAGGAACCCAATATGGCTATCCGAGATTCCTCCTCCTCCTCGCTGCCGCCTCTCTTGCCAAGAGACACACCAGTGTTCTTGAGTGTACTGGGGAGTCCCAGGGAAATTAATCAATGGGGGGAAACTCGCTTTCCGTGCCTCTCATTCCCATTCAACGATCTGGGCTCAGGTGCAATGAATCAAACTTTTAATAATAATGGTCTCTTACTATTACGCCACTCCGTATCATTAGTTAGTCGGGACTTGGAATTTACTCGCAGGCCGGCCTCCGCCATGGACCATTATTAATAAAAGATCAGTTGGGGGAACATTATGGCTCACCTGTAATCGCTTTTGATAAAAGGGCATCCTTCATTTAATTCTATTCCTCGTCGTCCAACCTGCCAATTTCCTCTCTTCAAAATTACATCTCCTTTATTCCCATTACTCTTATCTCCAGGCTTCTCTTCACTTAAGTGATTTCCCATCTTTGACCTCACAACCTTTCAATTTGGGACTAAAGAATTTTTTTTAAATCTAAAAAGGATTTATTACCAATAAACAGTTTTATTTCAGGACTCCAAGCCACATGTATTGGCATATATGAAAAGTAGTAATTAGGTGTATTTAAACAAGGATAATTAATAGTCATTTAGAGGTAGTAGTTAATAAGTAGTTTCAATTCAACCTTATTTGAGAAAGGAAACAGGTTTGGAATATATTCAATAATATTCTCCAACACACATGTTTACATGTGTGTTTGAAGGGAGTCGGGAAGGGAAAAGGGTTTTTACTTTTACTGCACGTAAAGGCACTTGGACTCCTAATTGTTTCTGATTCAATTTTGAGCGAGATTGAGCCTTTAAGAATTGGAGTTGAGCGTGATTGACTCGCGAGTTAATTTTGAGCCGAGCGCGTCTTTGGGTCTGGGAGGGTTGGGAAGGACGCCCGGGTTTCCTCTTGGGTCGGATTGGGTCGGATGTGGAGGGAAAGTGGTGGTGATAGTTTTATGATATTGGTTGGGAGTTCGTGAGGGTTGGTCATTGTTCTGATGAACATAATGAGCTGTAGAAGAACTGATAACGAGAGCTAGTGGGGCCTCTTATGGCCCACCACCTCCTTCAGGATGAATAATATATGGGAATCTGGGAGGCGAGCCTCGGCCCCTTCCATTATCCTCCGCTATACCCTGTTTGTTTTTCTCACATGAGTTATGGTCCTCGGAGGCAAAGTCTCGTTCCACCTTCTGCCTATCTCTCCCATCTCGTCTCCGATCCAGGCCCCAAGAAACACATAGGAGAAGAACTCCGGATTTGATGAAACTCTTTGAGGGCTCTTGGCCCCGGCCGAAGCCCCGCCACTCGACGAGCCCAAGACAGGAGTAGACTTGATGAGACAACTCTTGGATTATTATTCCTTATTTGAGACTCATATCTCAATTACTCCACTTTCAACCCGACTCTCAATACTTTTCTAATGAGGGTCTGGGCATAGGAATGAACCTTCCATTCCTCTCGAGCCATTCAAAACCCCGTGGAAGTGAATTTCTTGGAGAATTGATTTGTTCTTTTAATGACCTTCTCCCCTCGCACACCCATCCTATGATCTATGTTCGCAAAGATATATTTCACATGATAACTATCGTCCTCATTTAATACACATTTCTCAGCATTAGAGATGGAATTGCAGGCGCGGCCTGAAGAGCCGAGTCTTTAGCTTCTTCTAATTATCTCTTATGTCCTGATTTAATTGATTCTTTTGAATATTCTTAACAAAGGATTCTTTTTTAAAGGTGAATTGATGTTTGTTTAAGTAAAAATTGCTGAGACTTAAATAGGTAGGTAATAAAGGGTTGTCAGAATCTGAAGGGTACCCCTCTCAGAATTTTCATTTCTTCAGGCTGCAAGAAAATATTTAATTTGAATATCAAATTATTATATATAATTGGATATTAATAAACAAAAATTATTTAGAATACAACAATTACCTTCAATATTTAGTATGAATGCCATTAGCTTCTTTCAAGGCTTTAATTTGGTGAGGAAATGAATTTTTTCAGTGTCTTTCCATTTAAATATCCATTTAAATTAAATCAAATTAAAGCCTTGAAAGAAGCTAATATTAAATATTGAAGGTGATTGTTGTATTCTAAATAATATTTTTGATTATTAATACATAATTATTTATAATAATTTGATATTCAAATTAAATATTTTCTTGCAGCCTGAAGAAATGGAAATTCTGAGAGAGGTATCTTAGATTCTGGCAACCTTTTATATGGCATGTGAGCAAATTTTTTGAAACTGAGTGCAATTATTTTTTGAATAGACTGTAGATGAAATTGATATGGAAATTGAGATTAAAATGTGAATTTTAAGTAATTAATATATAGTTTAAGTTGAAGGAAACGCCTGTGTAGGTACTATAAGGAAGCTAGATGATACTAGAAATATGAAGATAATTGAGCTGAGGATTTTCCTCTAGAAGAGAAAAAACGAGTTGAGATGAGACAATGATAAATGGATATCACTTTTCATTTCCTGCCATATCTGAGTGAAGTAATAAGTGTTCCGTGGCAGAGTCTATTTGGGCCCATAATTGGGCACAGAGAAGGTAATTCTCCTCATAGGAGCCTCATCGCATGTTGGCTGGTCGGGAGCTTTGGGTCATTTGACTCATATATTAATTGCCGATCTCTTGTTTCCAATTGAGCCCTTTCAACGGCCCATAAGACATGTCAAATAAGAGGAAATAAATTAGCGAGTCGCGCTGAAGGTAACGAGAGGTGAATTGAAAAGGAGGCAAATGCAATAAATTCTTTCCTCAACGTGCCTAGAAAGAGATGTGGAAGGACGTAATGGGAATTGAATGGCGGTCCTTTGGCCGTCTCCATGTACGAGAGAGAGGGGAGTCGTGGATGTGGCGGTTCATTTGCATTATTTCCTGATTTATCTCTCATCACCGAATTTCTGGATCTCGTGAAGGTTTGGCTCATGAGGAACAAACTAGCTATCGGTCTTGTTCGTAGTAGAAAACACACGAGCTCTTTATCGCCCCCTAATTCCTTGCTCAAGGAACGGGTTGAGGAGTCTTCATTGGACACAGGGATGTTGATGGGATGTTGAGTGTTGGGATTTGGTGTGAGTGATGAAGAGACTCGAGGAATCTTCCATCAATTCCCGTGGTAGTTGGGTGGAACGGTAAGGCTTGGACTGCTTTGATACTCGAGAGTCAAAGGAGCAGTGTGACATGAGGAACAGTGTGCCTGACATGAATGCATTGTGTTTCGTACCACTCAACCACACACTTTCTTGGCCGTCACCAAGATGTTTTTTGTATTATCTTGGTCGTCTAATGGCCAGACGACCCTCTTTCCCTTGTAGAGCATCTTGGGAATGGATGCCGAAGGAGAATAACGAAGGGTCTAATGGATTTGAAACAAAGTTGCAAATCTCGTTTTTTCCTCCTTCCACTTCTCTCTTTAGGCATGGGAGCAAGTGGGTTTGTCGTGCATGTGTAAACAGTTGGCTTATCACGAGAGTTTGAGAGGGAGATTTACTACCTGTTGTAATTCATTTTGAATGGATGCTGGAGTATCTTCGGACTCGTCCTGGATCTCCCTCTAATTTATGGTTTTGGGTCGAGTGAAGAGGTGGAGGCCTGCGAGTCCTCGGCCACGACAGCTTACTCAATCCCCATCAATCCCCTACACCTCCGTCCGAATCCATCAGTTCTCCGCTGTGGTCATTTATTAGCCTAACGAGCCCCGCGAACCATTCCTTCATCTCCTTGGATCCTCCGAGAGGAAAAGTGCAGGGATTGTCAACTCCCTCGACCCCGTCAATGATCACTTTTACGGCATGTTGGAATCCTCATAGGAATTACCATATTAGCCGAGGAGGCTCTGCGGTGAGCTTTTCTTCCTCACGTCACATAAAAACCTTTCCCCCTTTGAATCCCCAATACCGGACTCCATGAGGAGCTGACATGTATGACAATATATGTCCAATATGGCTTTTGTGGCAACCTTGACAAGCTCAGCGTGTCACTCTCATTTGTCAGGAGGTTGGTGGGGAGGTTTTATAATATTATCATATTCTCTATTTTATAAAACTCAGCTTTTTTACCCTTCCACGTCAGAGCTGTGTGAATGAACCTAATGGGAGTTTTCCTCAATGTCAATCTCGAGCACAAATTATGTTTTAATGAGTGGATTTTGTTATGTTGAGTCCAAATTTTCCGACTCTTGGTTTTGGATTTGAAGACGGCGGGACTCGTTCTTCCTCGTGTATTTTCATTTATTGTAAAGGGTCGGGTGGTGAGTGAATTGAGTCCGAGTCTGAGCCCTCGAGCCCGACCTCTCACCAGGGGTATCATGCCATGTTTGTTTTACTCCTTATGATCAGACATCCATATTATTACCCAGGTTTGTATGATCCTTCCAAGGAGACTTGACCCTCGGCCGCGAGTTATTCAAACCATCCCCATCCTGCCCCACACACTCCGCTCTATGGATGAATTACATAAATACTACGCTTTCCAAGCTTAGGTCTTGTCAAGAATATTTGTTTTAAACAAGTCATCATGAACTCGCATTCCTCGCCGGCTCCCTTATGCCCACTTCTTGTCCAATTGAGGCCACAAATAAGGTTTAATTCTCCGTGAGTGGTCCTTCATTTCCATTTTGGAGGAAGGAGGATCCGGACACTAACTAATCGTAGCCACTTGGGCCCTTGCCACTCATCTTCACTCAAAAATGATTATTAATTTCCAATCCGCTGGTTGGTGGCTGCTAAGGCCGGAGTGATCCATATTAGATTTGCCAATAGCCTTCAAGCCCTTAACGAGACGTCGATGGTTCTGTTGGGGAAATAATTAAGAGGCTGAGGTTGAGGACTCCTGTGGACCTCCGCCTATTTATTGGAATAGTGAAAAGTAT
Organism: Neelides sp. FZ-2019; assembly: GCA_009869795.1. NCBI lineage: Eukaryota > Metazoa > Arthropoda > Collembola > Neelipleona > Neelidae > Neelides > Neelides sp. FZ-2019. Next base: position 148,399 of record VJMY01000023.1, on the reverse strand, counting down.
AAAGAAAGCTCCAGCTTGGCTACCTCCTACTCCTTCGCCTTGGAAATTTTGGTAATTCGTCAGGGCATGCTGGGTGTTGCATATGTGGTAATGAGGAACCCCCTTGACTCCGCTTTTTCATCCTCATCTTTTACCCCTTGACTCACTTATGCTTCTATTGGATCACAAATTGTTTGGGCTATTTATTCATGCCTAAATGGAAACTCTTTAATTCAGGATTTGCAGAATTCAAGCTCTAAACAACTTTCAAAATCATTCACATATTTTGAATTTTAAATTAAAATAATTTAATTTGATTATAGTACTTTTAGTATATTAACTAGAATAAAAATTATTTAATTGTGTTTGTGTACTATTTAGTTGGTATGTTATTTGAATGTTTATCTGGTGATTATTCATTTATTGGTGGTTATTTATCATTTGGGTAATGCGCTGTTCTGGTTGGTTCTTGCATTGAATTGAATTCAAGTGTTTTATGTACGTTTGATAGAATGTGGGAAAGAAGATTTTGAGGTTTGTGAGGTTGGGTCGAGTTGGTCATCGTGGTGGGGGATTTGGGCTGCTGATATGAGGTGTTCTCCAGCTGGGGCATGGACACTCATCGAGGAAGGGGCAAGCGAGCAAAAAAGTTCAAAACTAGAGTCTTTGGATGCTGAACCCCCTGTTGGTTTCTGGTCGCCCTGGCGCCACGATCCACATAGCTAAACTATTTACTTTACAATCCTCATTTAATGTGGAAAACCAATCATTAATTGGCCGATCCTAATTTTTATTACATGTATTTAACCTAACGTTTTGCCTTAAGTAGTAATTGCAAGCAGAGGCCAAAAGCCCAAATGACGGTTTTTCCTTTTACTTTGACAGAAATGACTCTGATAGTAAAGCCAATGTAGCATTTTATTTTTTAATTTCCAATTGGAATTCATTTCCTCTCCTCGTGGGCAGATGAAGTTCATTGGGATCTAGTTATGAAAATATGAAATAGATTCTAATGTCTTGGGTTTTTGGAGGGACTAATATTTCAAACATTGCATGTCAACGGATGGAGTTCAGGATAAAACGTTCATTTGGGGCACGTCGAGGAAGTGAGTAAAAGGGTAGGGGAGAATGCTGGTAAATTTGGCCCTGATTCTTCAACCAAGATTGATGTTGGGAATGAATTTCAAATTAGGAAAACACATAGGCGGAGCCAAATCCCGAGGGCACATTGCATTTACTTTATTCATTGGGGTAAAATCATAAATGTTGAGTGATTCGAGTCCTTGTATAGACTTCATCGTTCAACTTCCCAATAAGAGTGGATATTGTTTAGAAGAGCATGAGGATGCCAAGGAACCCCGCAGGACTCTCACCAGATGTCAAAGATTAGGCCCAAGCGTCGCCGTAATCAAGTCAATGTGATGAGGTCGCATGCTCCCAAATGGACAAAAAAAAACAATTAGTCCTGTTTAATCGTAGCTCGTTGAAGTCGTCTATGGTCGTTTCCGGTCTTGGTGCAATTAGACCTCTTGCCCTTTTATTCATTGGGGTTCTGTACATTGTTTTGATAGGAGGTCGAACGTGAATGGTCTCTCGTGATGAGGGTTTAAAAAAGGGGCTCACTTCCACAAATGCCCCTTAAATTAAATCATGGGCTACTACACCATTGTTCAAACATTCTGTCAGTAGCTCGTCTCACGCAGTTGATTCCCTTTTGGGAAAAAAATCTCTCCTTTTTTAACTCCTTTAGACCTTAAATTGGAAACTTGTCGGTCTCATAAATTACCCCCAAATGAGACCATGTATATTTATATATTGAATTCAAAGGGGCCAAATGAATTTCGGTTAAATATTGTTTCACCACCACTGGGCCATTCTATGTAAGGTTTTTTGAAAAGAAATATTTTGATTTGAAAGCCTTTCATATGGGAAGTTATTCTAATGTTTATTTACTTAACTTTTGAGGGTCTAATTTTGGTAAACTTGTGGCAGATTCGTTTAGCTCTGACTGAGTGAAGGATTGATGAGGGAGGGACGCGTAATTTATGATGATGATTGGCACGTGGGGTTGTGCTGGGTCTTCTTGTGACTCCTCAACTCCCATGGCCTCATCGAATCAAAGTGTGTGGATCCAGGAGGAAGATAAATTAGGCGGAGTTCAATGACAGGTTGATCTGAAGTTAAAACACTTTGACACTGAGCCCTTCACCATCCTTCCCTTCCTCCTCTAGGGCATCTAAGGACCAAAATCAATCTCATAATTCCTACCTACAACAACACATAAATACTCGCACAACTCAGAGCTCGCCTCTTCTCTCACATTTCCTCATGATGATGAGCAAAAGCCCACCAAAAAAATTTCTTCCTCATTACGCCGAAAATCGAGGAGTCAAATGAGAAAAGCGGGTTTTCGTATTTGTGTTCCTAATGCTTCTTGATCATTCCATTTGGTCCCTCATTCCACCACGCACATATTTCTTGGAGAAAAGGAAGCTGAGAGGGATTTCTTGATTGCATCAAGACTAATGTAATGAATCGGCCTGCCAGGGTTGGAATCAAAGACCAAGAAATACTCTTTTGTTATATAGCCAATCTGCATGGGCGCGTATGATGAATGTCCCTATAAATACATGTGATGATGGTCTTTGTGGGATTTGGACTTTGCCCTCCGTCGAGGTTTGGAATTAAAGTAGCTGGAAGTAATAATTAAATTGGAGAACAATTCCTTTCTCAACACTCTCAACGCAGATGACCTGAAGCTACGCTCAGTTCTACATAAATTCCCCTCTTCCCATCTCCCAGAACCCGGCGAGTGTTTGGAGGGAAGAGGCGAATTGGATGGTTCTACTCATGTGAAGGATTTTGGGGATCCTCCTTCCGACTCGGGGCTTCCTTTTATTGCGCAATTACGAGCCCAATGCTTTCCTCTTCAACAGAGTTTCTCGAGGGGAGAAGAGAGGGAAGCTGGTGAGTAATCAAAACTAAAAAACGTGATGTATCTCTCTTTCAAAACACGAGTTAAAGAGGATTAATATTTTTGGTTCTTGTGGCTTAGTGATAAGCAGGGCTGTCGACGGGACTTTGAAGGAAAATCCATTAAACTCCAAGTTGTTCAACATCATTGGGCTACAAAATCGCGTTCATTGGCCTGCTGCTTGGGATCATTTGCCCTTTCATTCACAATCGATGATTAATCCTGGGGAATGATTTAAAAATGAATATTTAGAGGATCTCAAATCCTTCGTTGAGACAGAGATTACAGAGAGAGGAGATACATAATTCACTCGTCTTTTTCTCATCCGAGTCGAAAAAGCGAGGAAGTCGGGAAAGATGAAAGTGAAGAGAAGGCGTTTTGTTTATTAACATATTTATGAATGTTCGTTGGTTTGTTTGGAGAAGTCTGGGTTAGTTTGGGGGTTCTCCTTAATTATTGACGATGCAATTGGATGGCGCCGATCAGAGGAGCGTGAAAAGGTGAAAGGCTCTGATTGAAGGCTGCCATTCGACCCAATAGATAAAGATGGGAAAAATGATGAGAGCTCTCCATTTGGCTATTATTCCTCTCCTTCTGCCACTTTTGTTTCCAGCCAAGCTGAGATGATATCTGATCAACATTTAGGACTTTCCTCTCTTCTGCCTGGATTGAGATTTGAGGGACGGAGGACGCAGTGGTCTGGGAAAGGGTCCACTCACAACAAACCCTCCGAGTCTCTCCGATATGAATAAGTGAATTTGATTATAATAATTTATTTGCTTTTCCACTTTTGAGAGGATCTCTCTGGTCCACGACCACATATCACTTTCCTCCTTCTCACTTGGAGATGTGGAGATATGGAGACGGGGCCTATGGTCATCATCAACCTTTATTTCTCTCCATTATTTATTATTGTGTTCGAGCTGGTGGAGGAGAATTAGTAATATATGCATTTGATTGGAGGGGTTAAACGAATGAGTTTAGGGGTCAAATCCATGAGTTTCATTACATTTGCACGTTGAGGGCTCGGGGGGACTCGCTCGGATCTCCTTGGCTGAACTACGGATCACCTTGTGTGTGTTTGGGCCGGGTTGGCCGGCGTTGGGTTTCCAAGGGGTCGACCCAACGGCACAGAGGCGAATCCTTTATGAGCAAATGAGACCTCTTCGGCATCATTTGAGAGCCTTTAAGTCTGTATAATTAAAGGAGCGTAGAGTGGGTCTTTTGTGAGACTGATTAGCATTAGGAGGAGCGGAATTAATTGCAGGCAGGTCCTATAGCGAGGGGAGGGAGAGTCAGGATGGGATTTAATGAGGCTCTTGGTGAATATATCTCCTCCGTCGGCTCTCCCCGTGTGCTTCTCTCTTGGGTCTAATCAAAGGATTCGTGCCTCTCGATAAGACTATATTTCTCCCCAAGAGACACTCAACATTATTCTTCTTTCCCAAGTCAAATATTGGATATGAGGTGGATGCGGGTCGGTACCTTTGAGCTTTCACTCCTTTCCTCTTAATAGCCGCCCTGGAATTCATTTAACTCTCCACTCTGCTCTCCATTCAACTCCTCAGCCGCATTGTACGCGAGACTCATTGAGCCTAACTACGATCATCCATTTCTCGGCCGCTGACACTCCGCTAGTAATGATTTGATCAAGCCCCAGCCCACAAATCAACTAAATGGCACTTCGGGAATTCCTCCCTAATTGTCCGCCAGAGTCCCCGCCAAGGAACCTCGTGGTAAATGAGGATCCATGATGGCGGGGAATTTCCACAGAAACGAGGTCTACAGGGTGCTCTGGGTGTATGCTAATTCCCCCTCTCCCGCACCTGTCCCCATCCCTCATGGACCCAGACGGACCATTCACTCCACTTCCGCTCAGACCCTCCCTTGGAGTCTGGTCTCGGGCTCTCTAGCCTTTTAGTCTTAGCACATCCTCCAAAGGAATTTCACACTCCATTTATGGCGATACTAATGAAAAGGAGTTGCGAAGGAGAATTATTCTCTAATTATGCTCCATTTACTCTTCATTCCTTCTCTGGTCCTCGGGGCCAGAGGGGTGAAGGAATTGGATCCTATTTCCAGTTCACGATAGGGGGAGATTTTGCTCCACATGCAAAGCCCCCTGCCAACTCTTAATTATCTTCCTTTTATATCAACTGGAATTTTCATTTGGCTATGAATCGTTGATTCGAAAGCCTTGGTGGCTTTGGACTCTGTGCTGAAAGCTTTTCCCCACTAATCACCCACACAAACTCTCTTGACTTGTACAAACATTAGGCATATTACAACCCAAAGGCTTAAACCTTTTCAATTTCCCTCCAGTGGCTTTTCACTCTCCGTCTCAGAGACCTTTTGACGCGAAAGAGTTATGTTTCCGGTTGGAATGGGAATGTCTCATTTGATCACTTAATCAAAGGCATATATTCCCTTTACGAGCCACAACCCTTATTCGCAACATTTTCCTTATCCTTCGTATAATTTTCATAATTAATGGGATTGTTACCTTTGGTTTCCACTCCTAGTTTTCTATTATTCCAAAATTAATGCGATCCTACCATGTGATTATTAAATATTCCATACCATAATGCTACGCGTAATGTATATGTATACTAATGAATATAAATGAACGGAGAAACTTGTGTGAAGAGGCAAATCAGCTCATTTGGATCCTATCGCTTCATTTTGAGATTCCCTTTATGGATTTAATTTATGAGATCTTGTAAATCCCATATTTGACGTACAGTAGTTAACTCACATAAATATATTTTCGTATGGTGATCCAATATAAATGCTAAAAAATAGAGTTCATTCTTAATGAATGCTTTTAGGATTTGTTTTCTTATCCTCAAAAGCTTCTTTTCATCCTTTCTCATAGTCAACTCGGGTCTTTTGTGTTGAGTCTCCGAGCTCCGTTTCACTTTTTTTCATTCGCTTCCCAGACTGAGTGAGACGTAATTGATCTTTGTGAATTGTTTTTGGGTTTCATGATCGGAGTGTGTCCTGGAGAGTGTGGTCGGAAATGGGAAGAAATGGAGTTTTCTCGACTCAAATGAATGAGAGTGGCCGGGTCCCCCCTCTTTATATTTAATCAATTTTCTCGGGCCAAAGAACCATTTGTCTAAATTAGTGGACAAGGCTTGGAATTTCACCCATCTCGGTTCGATGCTAATCAAGTTATTCCTTCGAATTTTTTCTAACCCTCTACTCCGATATTTGTCTCAATTGAGAGAATCTGCTCATCTGCTCCTCCCCTCATCCCGCGTCCTCCGCTCCTTCCAGAGGGGCCAAGGGGGAGATGGGGAAAGGCTCATCTGCACTTCGTCTTCATCAAATATTCATGCCTTGGCAAATTATACGGAAACTCAGGGCCATAAATAAGAGTTGAGGAGGAATAAACCCGCATTTTTATGACCTTCCTCTCATCCATAGTTTAACTTTTGGGTGAAAAGTTACTCTCGCACTTTCCCTTCTAAACGCGCATTCATTATTTGACAAAGTGTCTCTCACAAAGCCTCGATTTCTCCTCTTTCCTCACACACGAAATCTTTGGCTGGTGGACTTCCGAGGGTAAAAGATTCATATGGGAATAATTGTCAAGTTCCAAGTTTTCAATTTTATTAACACAAGGCCCTAACAAGCATTTTTTATATTTTTTCGAGTCTTTAAAAGGTCATTTCCTTCGATTTGGAAATTTAAAAAAAGCACAAAAATGAGTATTTTAAGTACTTGGTGTGAGTATTCATTAAATACATTTATTAAAACACTTACTACAATTTAGAAGCGTAGTAAATATGATTTAGCGTTTTGCACTCTCAATTATTAAAAGTAGAATTTAGTTCTTTAGTTAAATGAAAAAGGTCACCTAAAATATTTAAAAGCTTTTGAGAGGCGAAATCCCTTTATAAAAAGGGCCGTTTTTGTTAGTTTAAAGTATTAGAGTCCCTAATGTAACTAAATAGCCTTAACTGTTAGTTTTCACGCTCATTTGCCTATTAAGAAGTTTTTAGAATCAATCGACACTCTCACAGGGCACATGAGTTTAAACACTATTTAAGTCTCTACATAATGTTAAGATACTTATGTAACAAGAGTTCGTTTCATTTGGATGATGAATGTGATTAACTACGTTATTAAGGTCTTGAATAGCCACACCACTACACAATGAAGTAATATATATTGTGTATATTACATTCAGAACTACACAGAAGGCGAGGATGAAAGGGAAAAGATCCTTGTTGAACTAGACATGTAAACAGTTCCTTTTTCCTACTTGCACATTTAAAGCTTATTTTCTATTTAAGATCCTCTCGGGGGATTCCAAGTTTTACATGTGGGTTTAATTTGGTTCTCATCTTTGGAATCGAGGACGACAACGAAGGATTCACTTGTGGCTGGTTTTCATTTCCGGTCCTTCCTTCAAGGGTGTGTGCGAGGGGCTTTAGAGTTTCTCCAAGGATCGGGTGTTGGTGAGGAGTTCCCGGGTGAGGCGCCAGGCTTGTTTGGCCGCGTTCTCCAAAGCACTTGGCGACTTCCCCTTGAAAAGGTCGAGGTTGGGGAGGAAGTAGTGCGGACATCGACGGCACTGGAGACAAGAGATGAGCTGGAGGAGAATCCCATTGATTCGGTCGCCCAGACACGGCTCGTCCCACTCCAACTCCCTCGGATGCTTCTCGCACTCGTAGAGAAGGAGAGTCTTCATGTGGTAGGAAGTGACGGGGTTACCTGGAGAAGAAGAGGAAATTGAGTAAGTCTGGTCAACTCTCACCACCTCGCTCTGGCTTACCGGGAAGATCCAAGTGGCGATCTCGCAAAGTCTTTAAGAGGCTCAAACACTTCTTCCGGCACCCGCCCTGGAGAAGCCGATTCTCGGCCTCTGCGAAGGAAAGGACCCAAGCGTCTCCTTCCATTGCTGATTGTTTCCCCTGGACAGAATCCGGAGTTAGGATGGGATATTGGGGGAACCTGAGCTTTCTCCACATTTTATCTCCATAAAATTTCTTTATGGAATTTTGGTCCTTCCGGCGAATTGTGGGTATTTTACCTGCATGGAGAGGCTCTCCTTGGAGAGGAGATCGAATCCTTCGGTTTTGACTTCGGCCACCAAGTTGGGATGCGGCCAGGGTATGTGCGGGATGGGCCAATGGGCCGCACTCCGCGGCCAAACACCAGAGCATTTAAAAGCCGGCGTGATCTGAACCACGTATCGCTCACGAATCCTCAATTTGACTTCAGTCGTGTCGGCGATCATTTTCACAGAGTCTCTGTACGAGCATTTGTCACAGGCTTGGGCCACGAGGGTTTGAAAGCGAGATCGGATCTTGCGGGCGGACAAGTAGCCAGAGGCCGTGATGAACTCGACCCAAAGGGACATGGACCGCTTGCGCCCGTCGCTTAATTTCAGAACTGCACACCCTGGCAGCGTCCCATCGTCCACGAAGTTGAAAACCCCCATTTGGTTGAGATAGAGGACGACTTCGAACTCGGTCGGGGAAATGACCTCGAGGCCCTCGTAGCGCGCATTGCATTCCGTCAAGGAGGAAATGAAGCGCGGCTCTTGGACCTCGACTTCCTTCAACACGTCTTGCACCACTTTGCACACTTCACGAATGGTCTTGGCAATGCCGCCCTTCCGCGTCTGGACGCGCTCGCCGTAGTATTTGTTCAGTTGGTAAAGCATCTTGGACTGGGCCGCCATCATGTCTTGCGGGACCAACATGGTGAGGCAGGGAAATCACTTTTGGATCAAACACCAACTTCACATCCCACAGAACCTAAAGATTGGAGAGGTGGATGGGGTGGAGGTTCTTTCCTGGGCGCCGAGCGAAGCAGAGTGAACTCAAGCATTCCACTCCGCTCCTTATCCCTCCTTGGCTCAGCCAAAGCTCGAAATCGGGGCGGTTGCTTCAATGCATGTTGGGACGCCTTCTGAGAACCAACTACGCCCACCGCACGCGACCACTTATTCGGACCATCCACCCCATCTTAATAAGACACCGCGAGGGCCCTTCATTCTCGACTTGTACTAATGAATGAATTAGGCTGCTGAGGATGACTTGGTCCTTTGCCCATTCCTCCCTGGCGCGTCTTTAATTGAAGGGATTGGAATGGAGTAGTCTGGGAGATGCAAATCGCTTTCATCATCCCTTCACTTTCATCACTCTATGAACTGAGGAAGGAGTCCAAGCTTCTAATAATATTTTCATTCATTCTCTTCATCCTTCATTCATTGCCCATTCAAGAAGGTCTCAAATTCATTTTTCCATGCGTACGTTTCGCGATGGAGTTGATACATGGTCAAATAATGTAAATCACAATTTGATTTATTCCTCATTACCAACATTATTTTAGAAGTATTATTAGAAATTAAAATCTATGGTAGTTAATATTTAAATAAATTTCATTTAATATTTAAGTTTATTTCAATTTGAGTAGACATCTACTCAAATTTAACTTAAATTTTTTATTACCTACTTGAGTTCTTATTTCTTTAAACACAATTTATTTCTTCGATGTTGAAGGCTCATGTACTTGGAATACCATATATAATTTGCTAAATTGGATTAGCAATTTAAACTTATTTGTGAGTTAAAGATTGTAATTGGAGTTCTCTTGAAGTGCGTGTAAATTTGTTTGTCAAATGTGATAATATCGGGTTTTTTAAATGGCTATTTTAGTTTGATAAAAAGAAAATGACCAAGTGGAAGAAGCTATTAGCGTAATTATCTTGAATGTAGTCAAGGTATGCAAGAGGAATCCTTTTGACGGGATTGTGGGGGATCGATAGGTGTTGGATGTATTGATTCCAAGGGAGGGGGAAGTTTGTGGAGGCTGGGGCTGGTAGAAGGCCAGAAGGAGGGATTGGGCAGAGGGGGGAGAATGGAGGCTGGGAGAGGACCAGTAGTTCTTCCGAGAGAGATTGCGAATGGGAGAGTTGCGTGCCTGAGTCTGGTGCAGCCACTCCTTTCCCTCACGGTGACAAATATCTTGGCCTCATCCAAAGTGACAGGATGTTTCGAGGGATGTAAGAAACCTGGCGCCGGCGCTGGGTTTCCATAGTTACTTCCGATCCTCTTTTATACCCAATTTTCATCCCATCGACCCCTCACCCAAAATACCAATTTCCTCCTCTACCAAAACTCCTTCGAATCTTCGCCATGGCAAAATCAATATGAGATTCTCAAACACCGCCGCTAGAAATTCTTCTCCTTCACATTTAAAATTCTGCTCATACTTCGTAAAACTCAATTCCTTCAATTAATAACTTTCATTTCCTTTAATTTATTCATTAGTGTATTTATTTTCGCATGAAGAATGGACGAGCCTTAGAATTTGCAAATCAAATGAATAATTGGAAATATAGCACATAAACAATCTCCAATAAAATTTTAGATTTACCATGTCTTGAAATATTATTTGTAATATTGTGGAACTGGATGCTAGACTATATGATTCCTGGCATGTTTAATATTTTAAGTATGATATATGAATAATATCTCGAATCGTCCATTGTCAACTTTTATAGAAAGTGAAATGAGAAGTTGTGGATCTCATCTTGCTTACTCATTTCATTCAAAAGAGAAAGATGAATCCATGAAATGATTCTCAATAGAATTTAAGCTCTTGGGTTTATTTCTAAATGCTCATTCATTTTGTACGAGTTTTGTGAAATGGCTATGTAAGAGACCGACTCGGGTCGTCTCTTGTTCCTACCTATTCAGAGCTTGAAAGGATCAAATCGGCTCCATTGCTCTTTTCCCATTTATTCCTCTGAGAGAGTGTGAGGAGTAATGGGGAGATACGAGAGCCTTTCTCGCCTTCAACGTATTTTTAACGTTCCCTCGCACTGTTTCATATCAAGAATGAGGTCTGGTGGAGAAGAATGTGTTCTGGAGGATTTGGGCTAAAAATGTTGATGAGGGGAAGGACTTGGACGGCAGCTGGTTTGCCACCCAGGTGCAAAAATTTGGCAGAATAAATTCCATTGTAATGAAGGAGAGGCTTAGCGAGGCATTACACGGATGTAGAATGTCAAGAGACGTTGTTTGGTGATGGATCGGGCCCTGGTTAGTCTGAGTGGTGAGCTCGGGAGGATGGAGAGCGCGGAGGTTGAGCAGTTGGTGCCCGGGAAGCTGTGGAATATTATGGGAAGGAGTAAGTAAGTGGGCCATTAGAGGACAAGTTAGGATCCGCGGAGGAACGAGGGATCGGTGTGGGAGTCTGGGAGCCGGAGTCTGGCGGAGTCTCTGGTGAGGGTGACAGGAGGCGTAGGGGCTAAGTAGGTGATAAAGAATGGAAGGTGCTCGGTAGCTGGGTGGCTCTGTGGGTAATTACTCTTGGCTTTTGTGGGAGCGTCAAAGGAGGGACGTGCAGTATGAGGAGGACTAGACGGGTTTGAGGAATCTCGAATTCCATCCAAATAATAATAAATTGGGTTTGGATAATTGTATTCAAGACATGCCCCTTGCGCTGGGTAGGCCGGCGTGATTGTGAGGCATGATCCATGGGCCCTTCCCGGCCTCCTCACCCTCGTGGGGATGAAGGCTCCAAGGAGTGTGATCTTATCACGAGGAATTTGGAGACCCTCCAGTGTCCTCTCGATGCCCACGTCGACCCCTCACTCCATCCACCCTGACTCGCTCGCCTCCGTCTTCACGAGGAATTTATAAGCCCAGACGACCATCTAACTCCTAATGCTCTGGCCTTCATTAATCTACCTCATTGGGAAGGGGGTTGGGGAACAAGTCCGGCGTGAAGTCAGGACAAGATCTTGGCTGATATGGCGCGGAGTTATTCAATCCCTGCCCAGTGGTTGGTCAAGGGCTTCTGTGCCTGGACCCGGCGAGTAAATCACTATCCCTCATTTCCCTCCGTCAAGACGAGAGAAAGGAATGGAGGGACGATAACAAGATGCGGATTTGTTTGATCTAATTACCCTTGCTCTTCCAGCTCCATGCGGACGGGGGAGATGGAATAAATCTCCCTGTTCAATCCCCTTCCCGAGCCCAAGAGTTAATCCCCGAGAACCCTCTCTCTCTCCCGGAGACAATCAGGATGAGCAGTCATGTCGAAAATCAGGCCGTCGGCCGGTCACCATAATTTCAAATTCATTACTCCCATTTTCCCTCCACCCTCCTCTGAATGTGGGGTTATGAACATTACTCATCCTTGTATCTAATCCTCGAGATGCTCCTTTTATAAAGACGCGAACTCCAGCACTTCTGCTCCAATTTCCCATTACATTACCCCCGACAAATGATTTCCCGGGGAGGTGGGAAGGGGTTCAAGGACCGACTCTGATTGATGAGACTCGATGGATCCTATAAGGGGGGCTTGTGGAGGATTTGATTCTTCCCGGTCCGGTGATGAAGAAGCTTTCTCAATCAGCCCCTAATTTCTCTTGGGACTCCCATTGTGACCCTGCTTGGTCTGGAGGGAAAATCCTTCCGCTCTCACCGTGCCCCATACGATCCCCATTTCCCAAATGACCCTTCTCGTTTCTTACAATTAGTCCATCCACCATATGGACACTTTGGACAATATGGACATCTCATGGTGGACTCGCATTTGACCAACGCGACGCTTTCTCGATGACCAGATTTCAATTGTCTTAGTCCAAATATTTATGGCTTTGTTTTCGGGTTTTTTCGGCCTTTCGTGGCATTGGGTAATCTGGTAATGAGAAATAAAATTATAAGCTCGGGTCGCTTAATGCCAAGCGTTTTCTCGTGAAGGAGATATTGGCTGGTGGAGTTCAAAGTAGGAGACTCTGGCTAATGTGACCCTCGCACGAAGACCAAAAATGCTCAAGTGTCTGCTTTACACCATGATGAATGGGATGGCATGACCAATCTGATTGAATCCTATTGATCTCCCCATTCACTCAACTGTGCTCTTTTCACATTATGTCTCTTGTAATCCAATTCCACCCATTCAGCTCTCTAATAATTTGTTTAGTTTTCACTTGCTCTTCCTCACATCTCGCTCGCTCGCTTTCAAATCCCATTCCTTTTTACATTCACCCCTCTTTCTAATCGATCCCACATTTGAATATTCTCAATCCATTTAATATACTCTGCTCATATTAAATGGAAATTATTAAATGCATCCTTGTCTTTCCTCGCTCATACTTATGAGCCTGAAGGTAGAAACCCATGTTTTGGACCTTCGTCAGAGGCCATAACCATCTGAACCCCATTTAGCTCTACTTTATTCCTACTTGAGTGTGGAAAGGAATTAGGAATTGAGGATTCCTCGCGGAAGAGTTTGATGTTGGCCAGCTGAGCTTCGTTCCGAGACGTTGAGGGTGATGAGGAATAATGAGAATGGCAAAGGAACTCAAATATTTTGTTGTAAATTTGCGAGAGTAATTCGGTTAGGAGGAGGGGAGCGATAATGTCTTCGTTTAAGTGTACATGTATTGTTATGGATGATGATGGTGGATGTTTGGGTGTGCTTTCCCTGGTTCTCCCGAATGAGTCTCTTCATGGTGGAGCGGACCGAGGGTGTTGAATTGCTCCTCTTCACTAATGGATCTCCTAATCTGATTTCCACCCTCTGCCACCATACACTCCCTCGGCTCTCAAACCCCGGATCCCACTCTTGTTTTCAAAACCATGCGGAAATCCAATTCTCCTCTTCCTTTTTTCCCCATTGTCCTCCAACTCGCAGCCTCCCCCCGCTTCCTCGCTCTTTCACCTGAATTAGTCGAGAACTTTCCCGCGTTCGAGAACTCCATTACCTTCGTTTTGTAGATCGCTTTTGACAACCAAGCGCGAATTAATCATCTCTTCTTACTATTATCCTCTTTCCTCATCCTCCCTTTCATCTATTATTTAAGGGATACTTAATAAATGTGTAGTCAATTAAAAGGGTTGTCTCATACCGGCTCGGGATTTAATAAGTATTTTCTTATTAAGGAATCTTACCGGCTTACTCAATCCCATTTGAAACAATAAGTTTTATGCAAATGTCCTGAGCTATAAGTTAAGTCAAAAAAGCAATTGTGCATTTGGGAATTTGGGTAATTACCTTTTTCATTCATAAGAGGACGCCGAGAGTTTAAACTTTAATTTGTGATGATGAGAAAGAATGTTTACATTGTGTTGAACTATGCATTTCAGGCCTTGTGTATGTATGTGTAATCTAATTGTAAAGGGTCTTGGGTAAATTCTTTTCTCTTTTGTATGGGAATGTAAACATGGCTTTCCTAATGAGTTTCTCTGTACAGTGGATGTGTATAGGAGTTGGGAATGAAACAAAGTGGATGGTTTTGCCCCACCTGTCTTGGCCCTTCGGCTAATTTATTTAATGGGTCGAGAAATACATAAGTCTGGAGAATATGTGGAAATTGAGTCCAAGTTGAGAGTTTCCTCTAAAGAATGTTTTGATGTCATAGGTTTTGAAATACTGCGATCATTTGCACGGGAAATGGTACTTCAGCGAAATCCGAGCTATCTTTTCCAGACACTACCTTCTTCAGAATGTGGCGATCGAGATCTTCCTCGCGAGTCGAAGTAAGTTTTTTTATTCTTCCTTACCTTATTTAATTGCTTCTTGGTTGGAAGATATGAGGGGCCCTGGTGGATAGACACTCATGCTCGAGCATCTCGTACATGCATAACGTCCTGGAATACTTAGATATATATTATATGGCCATATGGGTTTAAATTCGTGAAGGGATGTAGACATAAGAAATGGGCTATTAGGGGCATGGAAACCGTTGAGAAGCCCATGCCGTGTGCGTAACTCTTTATCGAGCTTTCGTAGCCAAGTAAAAAAGAGTGTCGCCTGTGAAGAGAATTTCAATTTATTATCCTGGGAAGGCTGGGAGTTCCGGGTCTCCTTCGCCTGTTTTCAATTTCCTAATAGGAGAATAAGGAATTTAGGAAGTCTCAGCCCGGATGAAGTCATAGGGACGATGGAGCTCAGAAATAGGTGGATAAATCCTCTCCGGCATCTCCTATGGATATGAAAGGGAGCAATTTAGATGTTTGGGCTCTTGACAAATGTGTGCACTTAACCTCAACGGTGGGCTCGTAAAGTGTGCTCGTTATGTCAACTCTCGAGCCCTTTTTCTTTTCTTCCAAACCAAGAGGTCATGAAGCGAGTCTTGAATGTTCCCTTTAAGGGCCTCTTTTTTCATGCCAAGCTACATACACCAAGTGTGTGTGTTTTTAAGGGAGGGGAGTTGAATTAATTATCCGTGGTTGCTCGTTGACACGGCCGCTCGTTCCTCCCTTGGTCATCCATCGTGGTGATGGGACGAGGCTGTGCTCGAACCTCCGCATCATCTCCATCTCCTCCGTTTCCCTTTTGAGCATATTTGATTGGGAAGGTGAGGGAGGAAGTTGAAAGCACGCGTGAAACACTTTTTGACATCTGCTGCCTATCACCCCGCCTCTCTTGAGCTCGAGAGAGGCATATAAAGCTCTGCCTTCCCTAGGCGCGCCAGAGAGAAAGGAGAAACCAAGGAAAAAACCCACTCACCTAATCAGAGTAATGAATTGACAAGAAGGTGGCGGATAGTGAGGATAAACTACAAGTTAAGGCCCCTCATCACCCCTTTGATCTCCTTGGCGTTGAAATTCCACGCGGCCCTTGGAACTCCCCTTTGGATTCATTTAATGGGATGGAGTGATGCCGACGCCTCCGCCTCTCGGACGAGGAAAAAGATGGATTTGGCAAACTGCCGCCTCTCCCCTTTTCAAATTCCACTGGCGGCTTGGAAAGACGAATGAAAATGAACGTCGCCCCTCGACGCGGCCATGAGAGCCCTCATTTTTTTATCATTTTTATTCACATGATGAGGATTTCTTCTTTTGTTTGCCCAACGCCGACACATGAATCTCCTCATTCGCCGTTTTTTATCCGACTTGATCTGAGGGTTTGTATTATGAGCATTCTCATCATGGGCCTCTCGAACCTACAACAGACATGGCAGGAGTTCATGATCATAAGAATCCTCAGACGGGTTTTGGCTCCAAATAGACAGATTCTCATTTTTAAAAAGGAATGGATCCAAGAGTTTCCCCATGGCAAACCATCTCTCATCTTCTTGGTCTCATTCATCCTGGTCTATCAAAAACACCTGATGATTATCTCACTGATTCACTCTACAATCCGGCTCCCCTCCACAGAACCCCTTTTGTCATTGGAGTTCATGTTCCCTCTAATGTGATTTACAATTTTTATATCCCGAAAGAATACTCAATCCTATGCATATACGTGGACCAAATTAATTTTTTTCCTTTTTTCAGCCTCTGTCATGTTCGCTTTTCCTGACCAGGCGACTGTGAAGAAAGTCATCAAAGCTCTCCCGAGGGTTGGCGTTGGGATCAAATATGGAATTCCTCAAACAAGGTTTGTTCGTCCTTCTCTTAACATTATATTCAGTTCAAATGACCATGAAATGTTAAGAGCATGTCGCCATGTCTTCACATGGATACATAAGTATTAGCCTATATGATTATATTGCATTGAGTGAGTTGGTAACTTATTCAAAAAGCATTAGGAAAATATATTTGTGTGTTATATATTTGTGGGCACAAGAAGTATTCTTTTCTTTTTCTATGTGGAAGAATAGGATAATTTGTTATGTAAGTGAGGGTTAGCTATTTTCACTTCACGTCCTCCCTGTCAGCGCCCCAATAATCCTTAAAGGGGACTTGCCCTCTTGCTGTCAAGAGGACCTTTTTTCGACTCCTTCTACTCTTTTCGAGCTTCTCAAGGGGTCGCGTTTTTTCTGGCCTTTTCTTCAATTTATGGATGATAATATCTATCGTTAGCGTTCCTGGACGAATCGGATGACAAGGAGGTCGTCTGGGCTGGGAAGAGGAATTAAACGAGTTTTGACCTCTTTCAAATTCACTTTTATATCCAATGAGCTTTATTAGAGGAACTTCCATCCGGTGGGGAGCGATGGATGTGACTTGGTTAATGAAGATGATCCTTCTTGAGCTCACAACCATCTTTATGCGTCCGTATGATCTCTTGGGGCTCATCATTCCTTTTTTAAGCTTGGCCGAGGACGAGAGTCATAATGGGCGAAGGGAGATTCATTTATTTTCAATTTTGTCATATAAGATGGGTGACTTTGAGTGGAATGAATTTTTTATGAGGGAGGAAGGAGGCACGTCAGAGAGACAAATTGGAATGAGTCCCTTGACTCCTCAGGGACTAACAAAAGGGTTCTTCCATACACAATACACAACTCGCCATGACCTTACTGATTCATCTTGAATCAATGCACGATCACCCGAACCTCATTCCTCTCAAATACGAAGATAATGATGATACATTAAAATTAAAATTAAAATTATAATTATTACATTCTGATACTTTCATTTTGGGGGAATTTTTTGTTTTATTTATGTACAAAGTTTGAGTAAAATGCCTTTTATTTTATAAAAATGATTTTAAAACGTGATCCGCGATGTTTGCTTTATATCATTCTTTGACTTTTTCCATAAGTTAGATTTATATTTTATGGGAAAGTGAGTTTGGTTGAATTAAGGATTATAATTGCTATATGGTTTATTGTGGATGAAAGAAATGGCTTTTAAGCCTGATTGACAAGGAAAAGGGGGATTATTCCCATTAGTCACATGTATCGAGTTACACCTTTTATTTTCATTTGATCATTTGTATTTCCAATTAGTATCCTTAGTTTTATGTATATGATTTTATGCATTTAGTTCCTTACTTTCGTTTAGCCAAAAAGACATGTAAAATCGTAAGTGAACTTTGAGAAATCATTTTGAACATTTGATGGGTCTTGGAATGACCGCGGTGTGAGGGGAATAACGTTGGTTTCTCTAGTGGAGAAATGGGAAGGTTTAATCTCTTTTTCATCCCTTTCCCTTCTATTTTTCCTACTTGGAGTTCATTGGAGACCTTGTGGTTGTCTGTGTCTTTTGGCTGATGACGAGTGAGTGAGCAGAGGGACTCCTTAATGCTTAATCGGATTCAAGTCCATCACATTCTCTCGTTTAAGCTCATTGATCACTCCGCCCTCCAGTTGTTTGAAAAAATAATTCTCTCTTGCTTCTCAATATCTTATATATGATATTAGAAATAATGTAGTAGGCGTATATATTTTCTTTCTGCTTCACTTGGTGGATTTTAAAGGATTCAATTTTACGGAACTTGACGTTGTGGAAAAATGTGTATTTTTGAAAGGGGTGTTAAGGATTCTCTTGGTAGGAATACTCCGCCTTATTTGTCCGTATCTCTTTGAAGTTCAAAATGAGGCACCTGTCGTCCTTTTACCCACTTTGGGAATGTTGACTTCTCTACCGGTTTTGACGCTCTTGGCCGAGATGATTAGGAATTGGGTTCTTCTTGGATGTGGGGAAGTGGAAGAAATGAAACCTTTAAAAAGGTTTAAAATCTATTTGTTTTTTGTGTTTGACAGACGAGCTTCGATGATGTCTCCGAGACAGCTGATGCGGGCTTCCAATATGACTCAAAAATGGCAAAGAAGAGAAATTTCCAATTTTGAGTATCTCATGTTCCTCAATACGATAGCGGGTGAGTGGGGAAAAGAGTTTTTTCATCAAATAATATTGCATAAAAAATAATAGACTTTTATCGCTTACTATCTATCTAGAAAAGTATGATGAACTTGAAAATAAATTCATCATTATTATTTTCTCACTCGAGTGTGTGAATTTTTGTGTGGCATTTGACATGGGGTTTGTGTTGATTAGGTCGGACGTACAATGATTTGAATCAATACCCCGTATTCCCTTGGATCCTCACGAATTACGACTCCAAGGAATTGGATCTCGGACTGTCGAGCAATTACCGAGACCTTTCCAAGGTATGAAAAAATATATTAGTTGATCCTAATCCTCATACATATTTTTCCTTAATCGAGAATATTTTTTTCCGATGGGGATTTGGTGAGTGATGGAATAAAAACGGAGTTTTCTTTGTAGCCTGTTGGAGCTTTAAATCCGAGCCGACGTGCATATTTTGAAGAGAGATACAACAGCTGGGAACATGAGAGCATCCCTCCGTTTCACTATGGCTCTCATTACTCCACGGCTGCCTTCACACTCAACTGGCTCTTGAGATTGGTAAGAAAGCCTCCATTGAGGAGGATTGACATTATGTATGAACTCCCTAGGAACCTTTCACGACCATGTTCCTTGGGCTTCAAGGGGGGAAGTTCGATCATCCCAATCGGCTCTTCTCATCCATTTCGCTCGCTTGGAAAAATTGTCAAAGAGACACTTCGGATGTGAAGGTGAGTTTTCACATGGATGACGGGTTGAGCCCTTGAGAAATATGATTTAGTCATAATTCTCGCTTATCTATGAGATGCTCAAGGGGTTTTGTTTGGAATGATGTAGGAATTGATTCCCGAGTTGTTTTATCTACCTGAAATGTTCGTAAATCTTCATCGATACAAGTTGGGAACGCACGAGGACTCGAGTCAAGTTGACAATGTTCAAATTCCTGCATGGGCCTCAACACCTGAAGAATTCGTTAGGATTCATCGAATGGTAATAAATGAACTTCCCTCATTGGATGTGTTGGTTTCCTGCCGTTGGAATTCAAATTGTATGTTTTTATTTTAAGGCCCTTGAGTCTGAGATCGTGTCGTGTCAATTACATCAATGGATTGATCTCATATTCGGATACAAACAACGAGGTGAGCTTAAGAGAAAACTATTTTTTCACTCTGCATTCTGGGAATAGCCCAGAAATGTGGTTTCGTGAAGTATTTTTTCTTGAAAAGGCTAAAGAAACTAATTCCTCTTATTGGTCATAAAAAGTGTTTTTCCGGTACTCCTTTATCTCAATTGTTTATAATCCACCGGTGGTGATCAAGTTCAACTGAACTTTACATTTATTGTTTTCAGCGTCTTTAAAGATCTTTTGAGATCAACTTATAATTTATTGACTCATTAAAATGTGAACTTGAGTATTTTGTTATTTATTTGAATATATTTTATGGTAATTTTCAGGGATTATGGTTATGGGCGAGATGGTATTAGTTTTTGAGTTTGTGAAAAGAATGAGTAAAGTGGGGAATTTGAATTAAAATTGAAGGAATTTAGGTTTAATGGACGAAGCTCGAGTATCCCTTTTAGAATGAGGAGTTTGTGGGTCGGACACGCCCAGTAATTCATTTTGGACTCCGTTACATTTCCGAGATTTAATATAGTGGTGTCTCTTGAGATATTTGAAATTCCTTTGGACGTTCTCTTGACATCTGACCGGTTGGTCCTGAAAGTCGGGAGAGTCTCAGGTCGGGTTTGAATTTCAGGATCGATGAGCGGGTGATGAGCTCGCCCACCCACCTTCCCTTCAGCCAGGAACATTATGAGGACCAAGGAGGTTAAAACACAATAAATTACTCATGTCTTCTTTTGATTTGGATGAGCCCCGCAGGGTGTCTTGATCTGGCGATAAGGAAATCCTATATCCTTTTCATTATCCATCATTTATTCCGCCTTCTTCATTTCACTAATTTCATAGTAGGTGAAATCTATAGGCTCATGTGCATTTCTCTTTTTGCCTACATAAGAATCCCCAATCTTGGCGTTTCTCCTCTCTCTCTCTCAGGAGTCTAGCTCTGTAGATTAGAGAATCTAACATATTCATTTCCTTTTCTATGACTCGACGAGAAATGAGGGGAGAGCGAGGAGATTTATGTTCCATTTCCCAAAGGAACCTCTGGAGCCTTTCACTTTACGACTCTATTTTCCAAGTCTCAAATATCCTCATTACACCATCAATTAGCAGAGAAGAATGAGCTTTGGGTGGGAGTCGCGAATGAATTCTTCGCCCCATTCGCGACCACACATGAAAACGAGGAGGAAATGGCAAAGTGCATTTAAAACTACGGCTCCATCTGAAGCCAATTCTGTTTTGCCCTCGAGAGACAAAGTTTGTCAATTACGAGGACGTCTAGACATTTTCACCCGCTCTCATGTACATTTAGAAGGATGGATTGGGACGGAAGTGAGGAACAGACGGAGATTCCTTCCTTAATTCGCTCCTTCCTCCCAGGGCTCCCTTGGGTTAGAAGTCAAAATATGACCAGATTGAATAAATTTGGTAAATGTTCCAGGTCCTGAAGCCATTCGAGCCACGAATGTCTTTTATTATTTGACCTATGAAGGATCCGTGGACTTGGATTCCATCAACGACACCGTCATGTTGGAGGTGAGCAAGGATTTTACATATTTGGCCAAAATATTTGTAATTCAAAATAATATTTTCATGCTTAATGAATGATTTATCTTTAATTTAGGCCATTGAGAATCAAATTAGAAGTTTTGGTCAAACTCCATCGCAGCTTTTGATGGAACCTCATCCACCACGGAGTTCAGCAATGCATTTGGTAAAATACTCATCAAATTCTAAAGAAATATTGGCCTTTTGGCCTTTTGGTTATTTCATATTTCCAAATAATTTGATAATGCCTTTATAAAAGACCATAGATAAATATTTGTAAGTTTATTAAATAATGATGTAAATATTTTATTTTAGTCTCCAATGATGTTTTCAACGGTTCCAGACGACGTTTGCATGGTCATGAAGTTTTTGTCTAATTCTCCGATATGTCACATTTCTGCAAATAGTTATCCTCAACTTCCTCAGCCATCAGTTGTGACAGTCACGACAAATCAGCATTTTGCTGTAAACAAATGGAATTCTTCTTATTCTGGTATAAAATGGCTCATGAAAATTATTAAATAGACTTATGAAATTTCAAAGATAATGTTCATTTAATGAAAAATAATTCCAAAATAGTTATGAACTTTCATTTTGTTTTTCTTCCAGCCTCAATTCACTCCCCAAGCTTTGCCGAAACAACTCCGAACATTGCGTCCAACTTGCCATTAATCATGGATCCAGCCTTGGCTCAAGTGAGCAACCATATGTCCAAGAGACATCTTGGGGACAATTTCAGTCAAAAGGTGAAAATGAGATCCAACTGCTTCGTCACGACTGTGGATTCAAAGTTCCTCATTGCCTGTGGTTTTTGGGATCACAGCTTCAGAGTCTTCTCTACTGATACTGGTCAGTTTCTGCTCTCCCATATCACTAGTTATTGCCAAAACTTGTTGAGTTGAGCTTTAGGGGCCAAATGAAACTTTGAGCTTCAACTTTGCTCTTTTTCATCCGCAGCTAAAATTGCTCAGATCATCTTTGGGCACTTTGGAGTTGTAACTTGCCTGGGAAGATCCGAGTGCAACATCACGTCAGATTGCTATGTGGCATCTGGTTCCGCTGACTGCACGGTGCTCTTGTGGCATTGGAATGCTCGGTGTCAAGCCATTGTGGGCGATGGTGACAATCCAACACCAAGAGCAACGCTCACCGGCCACGATACTCCTGTCACAGCCCTGGTCATTTCTGCTGAACTCGGTCTTGTCATCAGTGCATCTGACAGTAAGAACGATCCATACAAATACTTTTCAATTTACATTTCTTATTAATTCACAATTAAAATTTGAATAAATCAGATGGTCCGGTTCTTGTTCACACGACTTTCGGAGACTTACTAAGGACTTTGGAAGCTCCCAAAGAATTCGTCTATCCAGAAAACGTTACAATGTCGCGAGAAGGCATTGTCGTTGTTGGATACATGAAAGGTCACGTTGCTGCTTTCACCATGAACGGCCGTCGACTCAGACATCAAATTCATCATGATAATATACACGTAAGTAGAAACATTATGTTTTAATAATTGATTTCATATTGATTTAAATATTTGTATTACCTGATTTTAGCGCCTACTTTGTCAGCTTTTTTTTTAAAAAAGGCATCAACTAATTGGATTAATTTCAGTGTATGCTCTTGAGTCGTGATGGAGAGTATTTGATCACTGGAGGAGACAAAGGGATTGTGGAGGTCTGGAGAACTTTTTCTCTTGCGCTCCTCTACGCTTACCCAGCTTGTGACAGTTCCATCCGATCCTTGGCACTTTCTCACGACCACAGGTAAAAGTCATACGAACATCCAATATATTTTTATTTAAATACATATAATATAATTCATTCATTAAGCTCATTTGTACTTAAATGTAATTATTTCTAGATTTTTGCTGACCGGTCTTTCAACAGGGTCAATTGTTGTATTCCACATTGATTTCAATCGTTGGCATCACGAGTTTCAGCATAGATATTGAACGGGAGTCGAACATGGAAGTCGAACATTGACATTTCATAAGTGAAGGGCTCACTCTTATTCTACCCACATGGTGAACCTTTGAAGTACAAGTTGAGTAATTGAAAGTGAATGAGACAAGTGGCCAAATGATATGAGTCTAACATAATTGTAATTGACATACCTTATAAATATTTATACTTATATACCAATGCTAAAATATGATATGGGCTTACATCATAATGTATTTATATATATATATACATAAATATCAATAAATTATAGAGTATATTTGTCATTCTTTTCAAATCATTAATTAGTTTTTTATAAGAGTTTATTGGGGGTTTAAATTCCCTATGTTGTGGTATTAATTATTCTTAAGTTTGTTGTTTGTTCTTTCATTCATTTCAATCTTACTTTTGTTATTATAAATATGAGACTTTGAAACTTGGGTATTAAATATTATTTTTATTTCAAATATTATATTAATTAATGATTTTTTTCTATTCTTTCCCATATAAATAGTTTCCTTTTGAGTGGTTTTTATTGGTCGTGTTTAATTATTATTATTATGAAAGTGTTGTACTTAAATAATTAATTATTTCACTCGAATATTTTTATGAATTTAAAAACATTGGGAATTTTTCAAGTTAGGTTATTATTGTTAGTGTAATACTAATTATGTGGGATTTCATTTAGAATCACCAAATCAATGATAGACATCCAAAGATAGATCTACAATGTTTTATAAACATACTTACTTCTTAATGGGAAAATGGGTACGTAAGGAAAGCAATGAAAGGTGGAGTTAACTATAAACTTACTGAGTTATTAATTTAAGCCGTCCTATTACTAAATTGCAAATGTATTTGTATTAAAATTTAAGATTTTTCCATATATATTACCAAATGCAAAGTTTTTTCATTTCTTTTAATAATAAACTCTATTCCAAGGTAGTTAAAGATCGCTTTCAATATTAGTCCATCATTTTAGATGATTGGGTGTTGATTTTATTGGTTTAATTTTTCTTGAAAGATAATCAAAAAATTAACAAAATAAGAATTATTTAATGCTTAATAGTTAATATTCAAATTAAATGGCATTTATTTAAATGAGTGTTCATTTTAAATAAACAGAATTACTTTGTTGCAATTATATTTGGAGTTAAATGTAATATACATAGTGCATACATGTATTAAATGCTTGTATTAACACATGTTTCAATGTACATGTTTTAGCTAAACGTAGTAAGAATAAACATTAATTGCAGGACTTGGCAAGGGACGTTTAATAAAGCAATAAAAGACAAGGGTTGATATTTTCCTAGAATTTAATTAAATTTAAATTAAATTTTAATAGAATTCAAATAATGTCAAAATAGGTAAATACGTGTAAAAATCTAATTGCAAACATTTTTATAAATATTCTCTTATTTATTATGTTCTTCATGGGTGGAAATTATATTGGTACATGAAATAATTATTTCTTTGGGTATGGAAAAAAACTAAAAATGTAAATTATTTAAATTATAGAAACATCAAATAGTGTTTAAATACTGTAACATTGTGTAAATATTTATTACCTTAAAATCACGTATTAATTTATATTGTGATTTTATAAGTATCATTCCAATTCCAGGATTTTATCCCTACTTGTATTATACTATCTTAAACATTCCTTCTTTATACAAATTTCATTATCCTTGTTAATTAGTTTTTAGTCTTTCAAAAGTTTCTAAAGAGCCTTTGCACTAAAATGCACCTTGATAAATTGCCAATTTGTTGTTTTATATAATAATTTAATTGATAACTTTTGATTAAAAGTTTTCTTGCACGTATGTTAAAAAAAGTGCAATTGATAAAAGTTAAATAGTTTCTTATCTACCTTTTTGATTTTTTGGAAATTTCTCTGGTTTATTGTTATGAGATAAGCGTTTCTTCGTATGACTGTTTAATAACCAATTTGTATTATATTCATTTACAATCCAATAAGGCGTCAAAAGGTATTTATACTTGTACGAACAATACATGTAATTCACTAATCTTGTCATTCAACGTACTTTTTATTCAAAAGGCAAATGGAGTTGTGACTAAACGTAGGTGGGGGTAAATAGAAAATAAGAAATTTAATTTTAATAATTATGGACTTTTCTATATAATGAATCTAGTCTTTAAACTGAGAAAAAGATTTTATTGTAATTCCTTATATGTAAACTATCTATTATATTGTAGTTATACAATAAACTCGAGTTTTATTGCAATTTTTATTTCTCTCAATTCTCATTCATTCAATTTACACACTTTATGTGCAGAAGCAATTTGCATTTCATATAAGTTGATAGGAAGGATGTAAGAATTGACTCCTCTGGTTCTGGTTGATAATTGTCAAATCAAATTTATTTGAAATTTTCATATACATTTTGTAGTCT
This sequence comes from Neelides sp. FZ-2019, assembly GCA_009869795.1. Classification (NCBI taxonomy): domain Eukaryota; kingdom Metazoa; phylum Arthropoda; class Collembola; order Neelipleona; family Neelidae; genus Neelides; species Neelides sp. FZ-2019. The sequence continues at coordinate 122,891 of VJMY01000023.1, read as the reverse complement.
TTTTTACACATTTTGATACATTTTGATTTTGAATTCTCGAATGTACAGAGATAAATATTTAATGAAATGGGATATATAACTGAAAATTACTCTAAAGACATTGAACTGATAAGGGAAATTTTCACGCCCAAACGTTAAAAACGTTTTCAAGGATCAGGAATTCCCATCATTAAGAATGAGAAGACTCAATTTTATATCTGATTCCTGTGAAGCTGGAAGAATGGAAATTTGCATTTATACATAAATAATTGATGTTATAATTTCATGGTCTTCTGATGTTGTCTTTATAGGAAGGAAAATGAGGAGTTGAAGGATTGAACAATTAGCACGAGCAGACGGACGAGACAGAGAAATTGAAGGAAAGATTGGAATTTTGATAAAAGTCAAAGGGGAATTTCTTTGTTTGAAGAGCTTAAGTAATAAAAGTTACAATATACATAATTACAGGATAAAATCTTTTCAAGCCCATCTTTCTCAGTTTATAATCACATACTATATATACAATATTGTTGATGTTTTTACAAATCCATTTTCTTATACATATATAATTTATATACATTCATTTATCTTTTACATGGGCATACTTAAAAAAAACTTGGAATGTTCGTGTTTGAATAATTACAAATATACTTTTTGGCTCTAAAAACATTAAATGACATATATTTGAATTTAAGTGTACAGGTTGAAAATTATTAGCGTGAAATTGTATTTTTTCCATTAGATAATTTAATTACAATTCAAATTTATAGAAAAATTTTGAGCTATAATACAAAAATTGTATTTTACATTATTCTACATTTTTTGATTGAATAGAATCAGTGTAATATTGATTCCCTTTAATATAAACAAAAAGTAAAGATACAATATTGTATAAATGCACAATGGAGATTTTGGTTCGTTCTTTACTTTACTACTGATATTTCATTAACAATTGGACAAAGAAGAAATAATGCATTTTTATACAGACCAGTCGAATGAAATGCTTTAAAAGGAATTTCCAAATTGACCAGTATGGAAAAGATGTGTAGAGATTTGCATCTCTTTAAAAATGCTCAATTAGCCCATTATCGCGAATTGGTAAATGTGGGCTTATAGTTGTCGCTATAAGAAGATTTGGCCACGAATCCCGAGTTCCCTTCCACATAGTACGTGACAGTTAAGAGACGGCCGTCGGCGAGCCAAACGTAATATTTCCCCTCGGTTCTTCCATTATCTTTGCGCTCTTCTTCTTGTCCATAATAGGACTTGGACGGTTCGTCTTTCACTTCGTACTTGAAATCATACTGAAAGGCGAATCTTTATTAATTATTGGCTTTTCAATCATTAAATTTAAATCGTCCCTCATAAATCCTCATTAATAATAGCAATAGAAGAATTGTCATTCTTCTTTAGGTCAAAAAATAGCGATGTCTCCTAATGTTCATGAATATATGAAATAATGAAGAATTGTCATTAGAATGAAGAAAGATTTCAAGGACTTTTGGCCAAATCGTCTTTGGGTCCTCGAGGGCAAAACTTTCATTACATATAACTTGAGGCTTCTTCATTACAAGTATTAAGTCTATTTTTTAATTAAATGCCCCATTGAATGAAATTACAACAGCGAGTCAATCTAACGAGCAAATAATGATGAGCAAAATATTAATTGAATAATGAGCAATTGAACCGCAATTTCCAATGCTATTTGAATCTTATTATTCAACTTGGCTAATTGCATAAGTTGGTGTAAACAAGGCTCATTAAATAGAAATATGACTTGTTCATTATGTACCTATTGCTATAATTTATTATATTTGGGCTCATACTGTCTGACAGTGTCTGAGTACGAGTTTACTGTATAATTAATATTAAAGTATATTATACCTACTTATGTAATATTTACATTTACATTTTACATCCATATACCTATTAAATGAATTGAGTCTAATTTGGAATTTTCAAAGTTTCAGTTTAATTCTATCTACCAAAACAAGAAAAACGTAGTGAAATAATAATAATAATATCATGATATATGTGTAAATAATAAGTTTAATGATATACATAAATCCATTTGTACCAGTATTACAAAATTGAATAATTTTGATAATTTATCATCAATAATTTGTAAATTCTATAATCATCAAACAACTCTTTTGGGAGATAATGATTTAGTGTAGTATTATAAGGGTAATTACCGGAGTGAGAGGCTCTTTGGTCGTTTCACCCCCTTGTGGAGCTCCGACGACGAGGACGGTTAGGGCGACGAGGACGATGACAACTTCCTTCACGAACATGATGATTCCTCCCAAGACTACCTCAAAAAAGAGAGAAAATAGACGGTTCGGTCGGCTAAAGACTCAATTGACTCAAGTCCAACTCCTCAGAAGCGCGTCTTCCTGTCTCTTCCTTCGGCAGCGAGGGAGTGATCGGCCTCCACGCTGAGCTCGCCCTTTTTAACTTCCCCCATCAGTGAGAGCCTCAAGAAGGTCATGTCATTTGGGTAGCTGAGGCCTCCTCCCCTCCTTTCCTCATCAAGAAGATCCGATCTGCCCTGCAGCCTCACCTTCACGGCTCTTCGCACAGCAAACGTCCTCTCCCTCCTCCAAGGAAGGGAAAGGCTCTTCAAGTTGACATGCACCCCTTTGACTACCAAGAGAAATGCTAATATGGAAGAAACCGTTCTCACTTATTTTTTGCACAAAACACACGCTCCTGTTCTTCCCAGATATATTCCGAGTCCGCATGGGAAGAGTCCGTGAAGTTTTAATAAATTCTTAATGCCTCATTTACTCCTTTATTTATACGAATAAATAGCTTCATTTACATTTGGCGAATTAATTAAGTTTACTTCTTCATTTTAACATACAAGTTTAATAATAATATACAATGTATTTGAGCCAGGGATGATAGTTAAATAATGGCTATTAACTTACCTAGGAAAATAAATAGCAGATTTACCTATGAGTCAATTTTCAAACGTCTTAAAACTCTGATATTTATAATGTTAATTTAAGCACACGTGATTGTCTTTCCATATTATTATACAAAATGTTTGTTTATCGTAATTAAAGCGATTAATCCAAAAAAATCTAAAATTTGTCATTTTCTTGGAAAATGAATTATTTGAAATACATAATATGTATACAAATAATATGTATACAACATCAAGAAGTTAAGAAGCCATTTAACAAAATTTTAATTTAGGTACTTATAAGTTAAACGAAACGTTTGGGTTATCAATAAGATCTACCTATGTATTCATTAAATGACGTATTGATAAACCAAGGTAAATAAGATCCCATGATGTCGTCTGCGTCTGCGTCTCAAAATCGTCGGTTGACAATTTCGTTTTCGGCCGATGCGTATAAAATTAACGTTAAAAAATTTACAATTTACAATTCCTGTTATACCCATAACAGGAATTGTAAATTTTGGCTCGACTTTTATTTTTCCTTTGTCTTTCGATCAGGGCACAACTCCTGTACTTTTGTCTTTTCTTACATCACTTTGAATCTCTGGCGTCTCTGCTCTCATTTCGATGTTCAAGATGAACTATAACTTGGCTCGCGATGAACATATGATCTGCCCTTACAACAAATCACATTGTATCAGGTTTGATTAAAAACTTTATATGATAAACTAATTTATGTACAAATTATACAAATAGTATTTACAATGTATGATCAGTCTGAATTACATTTTTGAAACCATTTTGAATCTGTTCAATTTACTCATTTAATGATCATTTTTCAGAACTGTGAAGTACCGAGGCCACGTGGAGAAATATCGTCCAAATTTTAAGGAAGAGCAGGCGAATTTCGGAAAGACTCTTCGCTACGTCACTTGTCCCTTCAACAAGATTCACTCCATTTTAGAAAAGGAATTTGATGTTCACATCTCACATTGCCCAGATATTGGAAACTACGATGGAGAAATTGAGGAAAAACCTGCAAGTAAATTATACATTTTAATCCAAATGTTATACATTTTATTCATAATATTTAATATTATGGCGCTTTAATAGAATCAATTTATTATTTTTGTCTATCAACAAATCAACTAGGTAATGTTGGAATTATTAGAAATTCTGATAAAGTGGTTAAGAATAATCATTACACTCATTTTTATTTTTAGCCGAGCTGCCCAAGGTGAAATTGTTCAAAGGAAAGCATTTCGTGCCCGAACCCCCCGGAGAACGAAGCACTTAGCAGAGATACGCCATGACCAGGAACCAACTTGAACACTGCTGTCAAGAGTGAAGAGGAAGAAGGGTCTTGGGAACCATTTCTCAAGTACACGTACTACCCAAAACTTGTCAGAACTCCGGACAAAGTCAATTTCTCGTAAGGATCTTCAATGCATATTAAATAGTATTTTTAGTTATTCGTGTGAATATAAATGTACTGTGATGAAAATGCTTAAAACAGGGAGCAAAGATAAATATCTTTTATTTAGTTAAAAAACCAATGGATTTTCTTTTTATTAATGTAGCGTTCCAGGCGGGCTGAGCAAGTCTCAGCGCAAGGCGTTTCTTCAAGAAAGGGATACGAGCGTGCCGAAGGATGAATACATGAAGAAGATCAAGAAGATAAAAGAAGACGCTATGAAAGGAGTCGCCATGAAAGAAAGCGCCAGAAAGCATGAGAAATTGGAGGAAGTTGTCGGGGAACAATTGGCCGAGTTCTCTCTTGACGACTACGTCGTCGAAGGAGATTATCTTACAATGAAAGACAAGAAGAAACCTTCAGCTTGGTCTTTCTGAATTAATTCATTTCTATTGTTTACTTCTTACTTTTATTACTTTTCCTTTATTTTATGCTAATTACCAATATTTATTATTTATGAACTAAATCACTTTTCTCTATATGGTTTTCCAAATCTTTCTATTTATTAACTAAGTACTATTATTACTTTTTTTATATGTTTTATTTCAATTTTATTATTTATTATCATAAACATAATACCACTTTTATTTTTATATTTCAATTATTGTTTATTATTTATATATTCACTATTTATTACATTCATATAATTATTAACTATATTATTTATTTGTGCATAAAATGACTTTTGAAAGAATTGAGAATGAAATAAATGTTGAATACCTAAAATGAGTTAAATATTATGAAGTTTGAAACGTTAAATTTCTTGATTTAGGGGTAATGAGAAAAATATAGTTAAATACACTAAACAAGGCGATCAAATCATAAACATTTAAATTTTAATGTTGTAAATACCGAAGTACCGAGGATGAAAAGTAATTGACTAAATAAAAATTAATTCAGTTTAATAAGTATTAGTCGAAGTTGGAATAAAGTCATGGTTAGGTGATTCTTTTGCCATTCCGGTATTGAGTGAAAGATGTCGAGGAAATTATTGGGAGTACAAAACTTCTTCATCTTCGTTAGAAGGAAACACGAATTGAGGAATGAGAAGGTGGACAAGGTGGAGTTGGACAAGTCGAAGCTCATGAGGCCTGAAAAGCTCGTTAATCGAATTGATTGGATTTACTTGCTAAATGACACCGCTGTCCCTACTGTTGAGGAAAATATTCTGAGAAGGGCCAGCGGTGGAGACATCACTAAGGTTCGTCAATTGTGGAAGGAGCGACACAAGGGAAATGACGACCCTGTACTTTTGTCACAGTTAATCCAAGAGGCCCTTTTGATTCCCAATCGAACTCACGTCAAATCCTTGGAATGTGGGGAAAGTCCTTCTGTTATTTATACAAATAAATGCGACACAAGTTCGCTTGAAAACGTGCAAGAATTCTCAAAGGTAGGATTTGAACAAATGATTTTTTAACATTTCTTATTTGCATTATGAATTATGAATTTGTGTAATTATTTTAATCTAATTGTCACTGCAGTATTCAAGAGGCCAAGGGATTTTGAGGACTGAAAATTTAGGAATTTTCAATGGACAGAAAAGTTATTTTTTAATGGTGAATAAATAAAATTGTAATTAATAATCTAAATTTGGTTTGTTGAATATTTGATTTTTTAGTTTTACATAATTGTTAATAATTTATAATAGGGCCCATTAGCTGAACTCGAACAGGCTTTAATTAAATACACAATCGATACGCTTAGCCTTCACGGATTCAATTTCATTTCTGTTCCTGATGTTCTAAATTCAAATGTGATTGAAGGCTGTGGATTTCCTACCAAAGGCGACAGAAACCAGGTGATTTTGAATCATTATACATTTAATTTTAATGCTATTTTAACTAATTATTGTTTAAATGAACAATTCTTATTAATGTCGTTTTATTCATAAAGGTTTATTGGCTTAAACATGGAAATGAAGAAACGAATTTGTGTCTTTCTGGGACTTCTGAAATGGCCATCGGAGGATTTCTTCACAACAAAATATTTGAAGAGAAGAACCTTCCATTAAAGCTGGCCTCTGTGAGTCGTTGCTTTCGAGCTGAAACCTCGAAGGTGGAAGAGGAAAAGGGAATTTACCGAGTTCATCAATTCACCAAAGTCGAGATGTTTGGCGTGACGGCCGACGAGAGCGGAGAGGAGAGTAACGAACTCCAAGAGGAGTTGAGACAAATCGAGTCCAATTTGTTCGACCAACTCGGACTCAGTTACCAAATTTTGGAAATGCCGCCGAACGAATTGGGGCCTGGGGCTCATAGGAAGATGGACATTGAGGCTTGGATGCCAGGGAGGAAAATGTTCGGAGAAATTTCAAGTTGCAGCAACTGCACGGACTTTCAAAGCAGAAGACTCAACATCCGATATCGGCCAAGAAGCACTAAAAACATTTTGAAATATGTGCACACGGTGAACGGAACTGCATGTGCAATTCCTCGAATGCTCATTTCCTTGGTTGAGACTTACTACAACAAAGATGTTCCCAAAGTTCTCAAGTTGCGCCGTCCTTGGTCGGAAATCTTGTCTTCCTATTCCCCCCTTACCTACTCATTTCTCAAGAGTAAGTCCAACATGGACAAAGTGGCAAAAGATTATAATTCTCTCTGAGATGAGCTAAATATTTAACTTAATATCATTATATTCATTTCCTATATTTATACAAATGTTCATTGATTGAATCGTCATAAATTATTAATTGGATTTTCTCTAGTCGAACAAATGCAAATAAAGGAACTGAATTCTGAATATGATATCTCGTTTATTAATTCCTTCAATCTCATGTATTTATTTAACTAAAAATGTACAGATTACACATGTACTAATACTTACATCTTACTTCATATAACTACAATAACAATTTGTAAAACACTTCTTCAACTAATACTCTAGATATTTAGAATAGAGACAAAGAGGGTTTTTTCGGATTCAATTACATATTCCATCGTGTTCAATCAAAATGATCGGATCAATCATTTCTCATCTTCTATTGATTGTATTCATGTAAGCATCTCTTCATACATATTTTTAAGGATTGAAAAAAGTGAGACATTTGCTGGAATATTTTCTAAATTATACAATGGGTTATTTTAAATTGGAATGAAATTGGGAAATGGCAAGACTTCTTTTCAAAACATTTTTATATTAATTTAAATAATATATTACATTTAATAAGTCAAAAATAATATAATTAAGTTGTAAGAAATAGGATTAATACGCACAAGTAATGTTTTTATATTCAAAGAATTAAACACTTAAAAAAATTGTCACCACACTTTAGAATGTATGTTGAGGCTCCGGTTTGAGAAGTTACCCAAGTTGATAAAAAAAATAAGAAGTGAAGGATGGCCGAGGGTGACAAATGGACTTCCTCCACCCTTCATTTCCATAAATTGACTAGAGGAGCAGATCAATCTCGTAAAATTAATTAAATTGGAGTAGTAAATAAAACACAGAGGAGTATTCGCACAATCTTGAATTGAAACGTCAATGTTTACGTTTAATAATATTATATAGGGATAAAAAATATTGTAGTGAATAATTGTGTGTATGAAAAAGGAGAAATTGGGTAATGGATTGATTTCTTAGAGTATATATAATAATTAACAATTGAATTATTAGAAGTTCGTGTCATAATCAGATCGTCTTCTTCCGGCGGGCGCAGGGCCGCCGCTCTCTCGATCATAATAATTCCCTCCATTATAGTAATAGCCGTTCCACTCAGTCTTCCAACTATCATAGATATTGTAATTCGCCCCACCTTTGCCTCCCGACCCGTGCGATCTCTGTTGAAATATAAAAAAAATATTCATTTATAAAATAAAGTCTAATTTAAGTCTGTAATCTATACTTGCTAATTAACGTTAATTCACTTTTATCAATTAATTATTAAATGGATTAGTTACATTAGAAGATCTTGATTCGTCTGCATGGAGCTTGGCAGGCTTCCTATCAAAGGTTTTATCCATTTGCTTGTCGTTCCAAACATCGTCCATGTTATAGAGATCGTCCACTCCGTAGTTCTCCACTCCCAAATGACTCTTGTTAAACTCAGAGAGCATTTCCTGAGTCAGCGAAACGGCATTCTTCTTCTTTGAGCTCTTATGGCGGTTCACGAGCTGGAAAATGAGCCATTGTTGTTGCAATAAATAAATGAGACTTGCTCATGTAATTGAGTATTATGCAGGAGAAGGAGATTAACTCATACTCTCCGCCACTAATTCACTCTAGCATTTCACAAAAATGGGGTAAAAGAGGAAGTGTTTCATTAAAAAATTCATTATTGAGTTAAGTCAAGAGATAATTGCTCAATTTCAGGGAAACGTATTAAGGAACCATTAAAGTGCGAGAGAGAAGGCTGTTATTAAACAAACTACCTTTAGTCCTTAATTATCTAAATAAACCCATTAAACCCACACACTTCTCTACTTAAATATTTTAAGTGTACAAATGTGTAAAGGAATCATTCAAGAGCAATTATCCTCCAAGACTCAGAACTTCAAAAGTAAAAGAGAAATTATTAAAATTATTAACTCATTAAAGGACCATAAATGACGTTTACAAGATTGCACAACTAATTGTAAATAATCTCTGCACTTTATGTGTACTATAAAATAGTATTCATGAATAAATAGCATTCGTGATAGTACTATTCATGAATGAGACAAGTTGTGGAATCACAAAAGAGGATGTTTGTTCTGATCTGACTAAAATGTAAATGAACTTACGACTGTGACGCCGAAGATGATGACAAACATGAGTGAAGCGAGGCCAATGACGATGACGGCAATTCCCCACTGAGGAATGAGACCTTCAGAAGGTGCAACTCCCGGAACTTCCTGAGTTTCATTTCGAACTGCAAGAGAAACCAAGTTACTTTTTAAACCACTTCCTAATTAAATGAGCTTCTAATTATTGGCTAATGAAATGGGTGAAGGTCGAGTCATTTTTTTCGCTCGAAGTTTCATTAAACTATGGCGTGAGATAAGAGATCCCTGTAAGGTAATAACGAAGAGTTAAGTTAGCACACTCCGCAACCACCACCAAGAAGTACAAACATCGAGGCGGAGGAGAACAATGCTGAATCATACATATGGAGTTGGTTATAATAATTTACTCTCATTACACCACACATCGCACAGTCGATTGCTTCCTTCTGCCAACTCACTTGCCTTCCACTTTTTTGCCGCAGAGGAATGAGGATCAGATAGGGAATGGCAATCCTCCCACACGACCAATCCTTCGCATTCCTCCATCGCGTCCTTGGACTCCTCAACAATCCCTCGAGACGTCAATCCCCCCAATTAGTCCCTCCCTTGTCAAAGGACGGTGTGTACCTTTGAAGTCTGTGTAGAGCGGATCAATGACGTAGCGACCCAACATCAGCCGCTCGTCGGGCGGCGTGAGACGGAGCTCGTTCTCGTCCTTCTCGATCTCGGCCGGCGGGATGTTGGTGGACTGGAAGAGGGCGGCGTGGAAGGAGGCCCGGACTTCGGCCGTCGAGAGCCGCCGGTCCACGTCAGCCAAGATGACAAAATAGTCGACAAGGACGCTCCCCTTGCTGGCAAATTCACATCACTCACCATTAGAACTTCCATTAGGATGACGGAGTATAAGCGAGGCTGTTGGTGTGTAATAATGACCAACTTTCTACTCTACTTCCATTCCCCAAGAATAATAAAGTGAAACTCACTTGAATCCCTCGATTTCAACCGAGCGGTAAAATGGAGCCAAACCACTCGAACGATAAGCTCCGTCGAGCTAAAAGAAAATAACAAAATTACAAATTAGCTCACTTTGAGTACGAAACCTAATTTAATAATAATTAGTAGTTGGGAATTGAATCCATCAGAGTCCTTGGTGTAATTACAGAGCCTGGCTGGGGCTGAAGGCATTTAATAAATAAATATATATATATATGCAATGTATTTGTATTTATTAAATGGATCCAAATGCACAGCGGGGCTTTGGATTTCAACTTCCGTGCAAGACCGCACATTTGAAATCCTCCCTTCATTTGGGTCGAACTAAATGAGAGAATTTGAATAACGGGGAGATTCATTGGCCCACCTCACGTTTCACGAGCTTTTCGAGATGTTTCCACTCTTCCGAGTTGATTTCGGCATATTGAGCCTTCCACCGAACGCCGCTGAGGATCCGAAGGGTGGCCTCCATCTTGCAGACTGATGGCCCTGGGTCGCAGAAACCAACTGGGCTTCTTTTCGGCGGCGGTGTTGTGGTCGTCGTCGTTGTCGTCGTCGTCGTCGGTCGTGGCGTCGTCGACGTGGTGGTTGTTGTCGTCGTGGTGGTTGCTTCGGTCGACGACGTTGGCCATCCGGTGAACTCGGTCATTTTCCTAAAATTAGATGAAAGTCAAATATCGTGGACAATCCAAGTTCACTTGTAAGAGCCCAAGATTTATCGAGTCTGGGCGGATATTAGGAAAGGAATTGACAAAGGAGTAATAAAAATGAAAGAACAAAAGGAGTGCAAGGAGTCTTCAAAGTTATCTAATTCAACTTCGTGAGTCCATGTAGGCGAGATATAGTTGAGTGCCTTGACAAAGTTGTAAATAATAAGGATGCGTCGAGTCCTTAAGGCGACGAAAAGTTGATTTACAAACGTTAAATGCATTACATGATGCGATTAGTCGATTAAAGTGAGGAGAAAAGTGATGAGTTAAATAGGTCAGAGTCAGAATCACAATTTGTAAAAATGAGGAAATTAATTCTAATTACGACTTTCAAAAATTCAAATGGGATATGATTCACCTTGTAGGCCAACCACTTTGGATTGTCACTTTTTGAGGCAGGGGACTTTCTGCTTTGGGCGGTTCGGTCGTGGAAGGGCGAACGTATTTGGGTCCTCCAGGCCTCGTTGGGAACACGAGCTTACTCCCGGACTTCTCCGTCGTCTGGGCTGAGATTTCGGAGCCAGGGGTGAAATTGGGCGGCAAGAGCCCGCTGCTTACTTCTTTGAATTCTATTTCCGGCACTTTCACACCGTTCGTCGTCGTGGACTCGGTCGTGGAGGTCACCAGAGCCTCTTTGTAGTCTTTCGGGAGGAGAGCCGAGACGTCGTCGAATTTGATCTTTCCAAGCAGAGCCTCAAATGGATCCTTGGCTTTGATTCCCTCTGGGGCCTTTGACGAAGTGCTCGGCTCGGTCGTGGTCGTCGTCGTGCTTGTTGTGGTCGATGGACTCGTGGCTTCTGACGGCGGCTTGTAGTCCTTTGGTAAAAGGGAACTGATGTTGATTTCCTTAAACTCCACTTTCTTCAAGAGATTCTTAATAGTCGAGGAAGGGTCAGCGTCCTCTGGGGCTCTCGAGGGCGAGGAATGAGCCGTTGTGGTTGTCGGCGTCGTGGACGAGGGTTTGAGGGACGAAGGGATCTTGACCGTGGTCGTGCTCGTCGTGGTGGAGAACGACGCGGCCTTGCTCAAATAGTCAGGAGGAAGGAACCTCGTGACATCCTCGAACTTAATTCCTTTTTGGATGCTCTCAGCACTAATCCTGGCTGGCGGCTTCCTTGTCGTGGGACTCGCCAATGTTGTGGATTTAGGGCTCGTGGTCGTTGACGAGGGTTCTTTCTTCTCCTCTTCGTTCCTCCCGTTGGTCTTGAGACCGTTGAGAACCCCGTTGACCAAATCTGACTGGACTCTGTCGAGCTTGTCCATGATGCTCTCCGTTGGAGACGGCGAGATCTCGGACTTCTTCTCTGGTTTGGCGTCCGTGAGCGGATAGTTGTCAGGGTACGTATACTCCTCTTCGTAATATTCCGGCCCTGTGGGCTCTTGGGGGGAATTCTTCGCCTCGCCGTGGCCAGCGGCCTCCTCGACACTCCGACTCGTTTGGACTGAGGCCACCACAATGGAAGACCCCGTTGCTCGACTAAAGGTCACCTTCGGCGTCGTCACTTCCCCTTTCCCTAGACCTGAACTGACACTCTTGGTGGTAGCGACGGAGATCACCACCCCGGCAGGGTCGTCATTCTTCTCCTCTTCAGAATCTCGAGTGAACGGGGCTGGCGTCGTGGTCGTGCTCGTGGTCTTCTTCGACACTGACACTGACACTTTGGTTTGCACTTTCCCTTTACCCTTTTGCTCCTCGCTGTCTTCATAGTAGGTGGTTTCTCCGTCTGAGCCGTTCCCGGCGTAGTCGTCGCCGTTGACGTACTCCACCGTGTACTCGTCGTCCGACTCGGGGTGAACCTTCTCTTCCTCGCCGTCCTTCTTCTGGGGTCTGGGCGAGAGGAGGAGGCGGTTGGCGGGGGATCGGATGGGACCCCGGGTCGTGACACGATGTCTCTGCCTTAAGGTCTGGAGCCTTGGGTCCGCGGCGGTGGAGCGGAGCTGCGGATTCCCCCTTGGCAGATTTTTCTCAGACGGTTGCGGATGGACGCTGCGGCCATTGAAGGAGAGTCCTGGCCCAGGTGCCTCATCCTCTTCCTCTTGGAAGGAGGAAGTGACTTTGCCCTTGGCGGTCCCGTCTGACTGCTCCCACTCTCCTCGCTTCTCATCCTCTTTCGACGGCCCGTTCTCGCCGTAGTCATGTTCCTGGTCGTCGTAGTACTCGTATTGGATTTCCTCGCCGTTGCCAAGAGGTTGGCGGACGGTGGAGGTTTTCCCCGAGTCTCTCCCAACTTCTCTGATCTGGTAATGCCCGAAGGCGGGGTCGTTCCGGTATTGAGCTGGTGAAGGGTACGCTGACGGCCCTTCGAAGTGATGATAATTCCCGTAGGCTGGCAAGTGCTGAAATCCGCCAGGAACAATTACTTGCTGTTGCTGTTGTTGTTGTTGTTGTTGTTGAGAAAGGTGTTGAGACTCCCGTGAGCCGACAAGTGCGGAAGGAACAAGACCACGAAATTGTTCAACTTGGCCTGCTCCTGAAAAATTAATTATTCCATTCAATTGAAAAGAACCAAATAAAATAACATATCTTACTTATAAAATATGAATACCTAATTAGCACGTAATAATGATAAACCGTTAATTATGAAAAACCATTGAGGATCTTAGGATCTATACTTCTATACCTCATATTTGTATTTATGACTAATTTAGGTCATAAATTTACTATTTTTTCATAAATATTTAATGGAATTGCATCTCTAATACAATTAGCATTTATGGAATTAACTTCATGTTTTATGAAATGTTATTAGCCACATGAATGTATTTAAATAAATGGATTTTAATTTTGAAGTCGAGGGGTGGTTGGAATATGTTGATCGCGGCGGTGTGGCAAGAGAGATTTTGATTGAGGAAGTCTCATGCAGGTTTTTGGACGTGGAAAATCCTTTTATTCTCTTATCAATTAGCAAATGAGGTAGGAGTGAGTAATAAGATGATTTCTCGTCTCGATCACACGCCTTACAATCTCATCATATAGACGAGGGGATCATCATGCCAATTTTATTATATGATCAAAAGGAGGATTTGCAAAGAGAAATCCCCAAAGGAAAAAATCAATTTCCCTCTCCGAGGCTCTCAAGAAGAGTCGAACCTCTTGACGAGATTCCATATTCATAAATAATGCATGAAATGAAAAGTAGGTTTTTTTCTTATTTGCTCTCTGAATGAGAAGGGCTGGGACGTCGTTGGTCTTCGAATTCTTCTCAAGTAGAGCTAATTTTCTCTTTGAGTCTCCGTCACTCTCGCTGGAGTGAGAGGCGGAGAATTGAGAGCACGAGATTCTTTCATTAAAACTTGAAGGGTTGATAAAGAGGGCAAGCGAAAGAGCGCCGAGCCTTCATCGAATGCAAACTGGCATGTGGGAAAGGTCTGAAATTGACCGGACTCAAATCCAATTACTTTTGGACTCTCTCTCCTCCACCAGAGTCAAATATTGACTCGGATCTTATGCCCAACCTGGGCGTCAAGCACTGGAAAATACCCAATATATATGATATTATATTATATGAAAAGGATGCACAAGAGCTCCTTCTCAATTAGCCACATTTGACATTACAAAGTTGGAGAGAGACGTCCAGGACTCACTTCACGTCTCTTATCATAGAAATTAAAAAGCTCATTCTCGAATCCTCCTTCTTCTATAGAGACGTATTATATGATTTTATATGAGACCACTTGTTATAAGGGAGCAAATCCTCTTGAGATTCAGATCTGTTCAGGAACAAGGGCCACTTCATGTTGAATGTAAGAACAGCGTCTCTATTTATTCGTTTCCTTGATAGCCTCGTCTCTCGAGACGCGCTGAGTTCATATAACATACGAGAGATGAGATTATAATGGTTATATAGAGTCGAGTGCATGTTCTAATGGGGGCTTTAAAGCTCCTTCACAAGACTCACACAACTTGCAATTTTCATGTCTAAGCTTTCTGATTTTGATTCATACGTGATAATGAACCCATATGGATTTTACAATCCTCCATCACTTCCACTTTTACCTTTTCTCTCTTTTCATTCACTCTGGGAGTGCGGAGGGGAATGAGGATAAAAAACTCTCTTAGACGAACCAAGTTTATTGCCTTAAGAAATAGTGCGGGGCATTGTGTGTACGAGTCTGTTGGTGGAAGCGTATGATTCAATGTTCGGTTCACTTATTTATCAACTCTCATCACTCCCATGCTTTGTATACCGATGAGAAGTTGAATCCTTCAACTCTATTTTTCTACACGTAAAGTGGCTCAAATTCCTCGTATCAACTCCTTCGATCAATATTTGAACCAAGGCTCTTGATAAAACGAGCTGTGGAAATGAAAATGAAATTCACTCAACCTCGTCACTCCTTTGAGAAATGGGCAGAATGACGAAAAGTTGATTCAAATGAGAGGAAAAACTTTATTTTTTTCTTAATAGGAGGATTACCTTGATTTATGAATGAATCCAATTTGCAGACCCATTTGTCCAATATATGTTTGTTATATGAAGGGTTTTGTGGGATTTGAAATCATTTTTAGCAATAATGAGCTATATACAATATGTATCTTTAACTTGTTCAATATGCGGGATTTGATCAATTTAGAAACTCGCAGCCCAATTTCCTACCATGGCATAAAGACATAAAAGAAGGAGATTAATTCGTGTGTGACGATATACACGAGCATATAAAATTTAGTTCACTTTTTATTAGAGCGTACATACGCATTTAAAGTCGAGTTCGTGTTATGAGGCCTATGAAGTTGAGAGAAACTTATTATTTGTGGGTTGTAATAGACCGATAAGCAATTAAATTGAAATTTGGGCCGTATATTTCTCTGCCGCAGTTAACAATTAAAGAGAGAAGAAAAGAATCACGACTATAGGAAATGCTGTCGAGAGGCACATGTACAGTTTATATAGAAAATATAGTACAATTCATAATATTCCCCTTCATTACTTTATTATAATGGTATTTAGGAGAATGGGAAATCTCTCAGCCGCCAACTTGTGTCTCACTCACTCTTCTCCTCCAAGAAAGGGGCAAATGAAAAGATTTGGGATGAGACTTTGATATGAAGTTCTTGGGGTTATTGAAGTGGAAGTGAGTGATTAGTTAAGCCAGCTTTAGCTTCCTCCTCCACTTAATCCCAACCGCCGTTGGATCTTCGTTCCCACGATCCAAAGGGAAGAACCTCGGGATGAAAAGGGAAAAGTGGCCTCCATTAAGTAAGTCATTATACGTCGGGTGGTGCGTAGAGGAATTGGGCTTGTTGAGGGCTCGAGGACTCAGAGATTGACATTCATGCTTCGTCAGTCTTGGAGATCAAAATGAGAGAAAGATGGGATGATGAAGTGGGATCTTGTACGTGACTTGGACGACAAACCGTGACAGTTCCTAGCATTGAGCTCTGCGTTGATCGCCTCCGTCTCGGTCCCTGGCTCTTTGAAGGGCAAAGGGAGGAGATGGCAAAGGAATGGCAAAGGAAAGGCAAAGGAACGAGGCCTCCAATGTTTCCAAACATTCCCACTTGCTTATTATTACCATGCTCACCAGTCGGCTGCAGTCCCTCAACGAGCAAAATCAAAAGGGAACTCTCGCGAACCTAAACGCCCAAGGACCCACCGAGAGAGGGAAAATGAGGCCATGAACTAATCCATATTTCTTAACCTCCCATCATCCGGGAAAATGAAGAATGGGGAGCCTGGGAACTCCCACCTTTCCATTCAAAAACAATTCTCCCATATTTCCCCCATGATCACCATGAACGGAATGTCAATGGCTTTCAACCCCGAGAGCCTCACTACCTCCATAAAGGTTTCTACTCCAAACCCTCGCAATCATATCAACTCATTAGATCTTCGGAATGAGAATATGAGTAAAAAGAAATGCCAAATTCCTCTTGAAAATTCCATTTATAGAAATGCATCTCTTCCTATGCATTTGACCCAAGTTTGTCCAATGTCCCAATGTGGGTTGATCGAGAGGAATGGAGTGGAGGAAGTTGCATAGGGAAACTTTTCCTCACCCTCCTAGCTTCCACGTCTTTAATCTTGATCACAGCGTTCATTTTGGATCATTCTATATGTATTTATTAGCATCGGGTGATATTATGAGTATTAGAGAGGTTTCTCCTTGTCTCTCTGGCTGAGAGACCAAATTCCTCCTTCAGAACTTTATTACGCAAGAGAAGGGAGCAATGAGGAGTATAGACAATGGGGATATGCCCCTATGTACCAGCCCTCATATCTGCGAAACAATAGAGGTCAATGAAAAGTAGACTAGTGGATTACGAAGACATGGGAGCGTGAAAATTGAGACTCATTCAAAACTCGTTCTCTTACATGGAGACGCTCATATTATACCCACAGAGCCACATTCACTCTTATTTGAGAAGGTGAGCCAAGGGATTTGCAATGTGCGAGGACGCGTAAGATGAATGTCTGTCAGAGTTGCTCGAGTCACTCTGCTCTTGAGATTCGCTCTGCGACACATGCTGGGGATCTCCTTATGGCTCATTGCTAATGTCATCGTGTGAAGGGAGACGACGAGAGAGCTCTTCTCTCTTTCCATCTCTCCCAGATGAACATTGGGGTGAGCATTGAGGGAGATTATGAGATGAATCCTTCAATTTCCACTTTTCGTACTTGCCCTCAAGTAGCGCCGTTCCCAGAGAGGGGAAATGGAAAGTGATTGAGGAAAGGGGGAAGGTTCAGGTCAAAGGGCGGATGGCGCTGGGGAGGCCAAGGGAGTTCCCCACAGCAAATTCTCTCACATGACCATCCATGGACCAACCAAGCCCTGATACACATTCATGTACTTATAATGGGGCTTGAGGAAGGATTGGAGGAATTAAAGTCACAGGCCATTGAATGCAACTTTACATAACCGAAATACATAGAGGCGAGGTGTCGCAATCGTAACGGCTTTCTCTTCTTATACCATTTGTCTTCGCGATGGCAGCGGTGGGCGCAGGAGGAGCGAGCGATTTGCTTAATCCAACACCACTTGTGTTCCGCGTCAGGTCGCTCCTTGAATTCATAGGTCCGTTGGGCGACCTGAGCAACCCGCGGATTGCACTTCCCGCCTCAAATCATGAAAATCATGAACTTCGTGTTCGCCACTGTCTCAATCTCACAGATCCGAGGAATTCCTTATCCTTGCGGCCTCGTTCCTCATCAATCATTTCTGCTTCAAGAATACGAGAGCAATTAAGAAACCTCTCGAATAATCCATTATAAATGAAAAGGAATGAAAAAGGGAGAATGCCATCGTTGCACCACCACCCTTTGAAAATACACATATACTCCTCTCTCATATGGAATAACCAGACTTGCATGTGTAGTTTAATATCCTATTTACACGTCGTTTACAGTTCACGTCTAAATGAAATTCAACTCACAACTCCATACAAACTTATCTCTGCTCTCATCTCGCCTACTTTTTATTTTCTATCAGAAAAAAATATTTCTGCAATTAAACCTTAGCTTATTGTTCAGCATTAGGAAATTCTCATTCAAGAAACACTCATATTTACGATGATAATAGAAAATCCAAGAAAAAAACCCAACAACGGAAATTGAATGAGCCTTTAAAGGCTCTACATTGAACAATCAGCATTGCCTTTTATAAATACATTTGCACATGCAGATAATGATTATAATAAAATAATGATCATAAGCACTTATCGACAATTGAACGTAAGTAGTCAATTGTAGTAGCAAATACATAGTTGTCGTGTATGATGAAGAGTCATATAAACCTTATATAATGATTTTGTCTTGCGAGGAAAGTGACGAAACATTTCCATCACATTTTTATCGTCCAAAACTGGATCCAATTGATCAATTGTTAGAACAAAATTGATCTTAACTAAAGCCTCCAAATGAATTATTACTTTATTAGATCTCGAGATATAACCACGTTAGATCCTCTTGTTCATAACTAGCGTGGCTTGCTATTTAAATAAACCTCTCAGCTTTCCAATATGTTTCTCCCGTTTCTCTTCAATTTAAAAGTACTTAATTTACATATAATATGTATGTGCAAGAGTTTGTTGGATTGGAGTACGGAAGAAGCATTTGCTCCTTGTTGAATGCAATGAGTTAAAGGATGAAATGACCAGCGCAATCAACAAGTCCTATCTCCATTCATTATCCCTTATATACGAGATAGCTCGTACATGCAAATTGGTGGATCTCCTTGGTTCGTTTGAGGCTCCCAGCATTAAACGTGGTTATCTTAATAGGTGAGATTTTGGTGTTGTTGTTGGTAACATCCACTGCATTGCGGGAGTATAATGACATAATGCCAAAATGCACCAAATTACGCTCAATCACTCATTTTTTTTAATCGTCTTCTCCCACTTGAGATGAATAGACAAATTTGGTTAAAGAAACAGTCCAAGTCCTTAATTACCTTCTCAACAACTTAAATGTCCCGCAATGAACCACCATAAATAAAGCGATCCAACATGGGATTGGCTATAAAGGATCCGCTGTTTTGGGCAACTTCTCATCTCTTCCTCAATTTCTATTCTCCACATTCAAAAGATGAATAATGAAACTCCATTTTCCAAGGTGGGGATGAGAGGGCGGAAGTTGGGGAAATTGAAAAGACCGCAAAACTGGGGAATTCGTCTCTCTTGTTGGAATAATGGCAAGAGAGTTTTTTTTCCTTAATGCACCCTATCAAGTTCTCATCCATAAATATTCACTTAGTATGTACATAGATTAGAAGAGAGGAAGATCTGGGGTTGATAAGAGCGAACAGACGAAGTCTTCCTTCGATCAAACTCCGGATAAGTGGAAGAGAAGAATGAGAGGATGGAAGTGTGAATTTTACAGTGGTTGGAGTCCCAGAGAGGAACCCAAAGGAATGCATTTCCTGTGAGATGGCCAAAGAGGAGGGCATTTAGATGAGAGATACCTGGGAGAACCGCAAGACTGACTTGAGAGTGAGGCCAAATCTCACTTCCCTATTTATTTACTCCGCTGACTAAGCGAGAGAAACGGCGAGTGACGGATCCAAATTGGGTAAAAATCCTCAACTCCGCCGATTGAGAAAGACGGAGAAGTGAATGGAGCCAACAACAAAAGGGATCTTGGGGATGATTAGGAAGATAATGATGATGATTAAAGACCCATTTCCCCCTCTTTCCTTCATTAGGCCGTGGAGATATTCAAATTTAGAAAGGAGACTCGGGAGGTTTGGGTGATTGACTCAATAAAGAACATTCCTTTGGAATGAAGGGGGAATGAAGAGAGGGCCAATCTGCGGAATCGACAAATCTCCTTTCATGCATCCATGAGTAGATGGGAAAATAGTCAATTTGGCCATTAAACCTCATCTTGCACCCAATTCACTTCTAATAAACTCTGAGTGAGATCAAAGGGAAATGAGAGGGGAAATGAAAGTGAGAACGTCGGTCTTTGTGCTTCTCACAATCACCATATGCTCAGCTCACGAGCTCAAAAAACGAGTCTCAAAATGAGATTCCACTTGCTGATAATTCCTTCTCATTCCGGAGTCCTCAAGAACAAATGTCTTGAGTTGGTGGAATATTAAAAATTGAACCTCACAACCTCCCTCGTTAACCTCACAACTTCCCACGATCAGAGCAAACAAAGAAATTTCCATTTGAGAAGAAAAACTCAGTTTCTAAACTCAAACCTTCCAATTGACTAATAATTCTCCTTTTCGCCTCCTAGACAATGCAGCAAATGTGAAGGCTGAGAGTGAAACGACTGTAAAAATTATTCACTTTTTGATTCCCTTGTAACGAGTTTTTACTCCGTTGGCTCATTCTGTTCATGATTATCAAACTGTGCAAGGATTGCACACTTTGGTCCCTCCGTTAAACTTCCTTGCTTAATGAGAAAAATTGAATACTAATTGATATTTCCCTCTCAAAATATTGCAATTGTCTATTTTAATATATTTTAATGCTTCAGTATGTATCAGTACTTTACCATTTTTCGTTCGAGCAAAAATATTCAAATTGCCATGGGAAAAAATGGTCGGAATGTCAAATGGAAATTGTTCATAAAGACGGAAACGATTCCTCGGAAAGTCTTACCTTTTTTGCCAAACGAAGGAATTTCATTGTACATGCAAATATGAAAATTTGTGAAAGTATTCCTACGGATATTCTTATCATTAGATTTGTGAATGAATGGCCAAGACAGAATATCGCGACAAACTACGTAATGCACATAGGGATAACCAAGACTGGCAGAAGGTGTCAAAACTCATAGGTGGATAAGTGAGTGTTTTTACACCTCAGTCTCGAGGTGTCAAATCTGGATATTTAGATTTTCTCAAAATCCGCTCTAAAATATTTAAATAATCACGAATTTAATTTCTCAACGATTTTCCCTTTGAAAGTTCAAATCAAATCCTTCCCTTGTCTTCTTCATTCAAGAATCTCGAACTTGACGAGAACGAGGAAAATCAGCAATAAGACCCAAATAGTCTAAATAGAAATAAACCCTAATTGTGAATCTTTTTATGAAGATTTCTATTAATAAGGAATCTCATAATCCCACCTCAAGGAACAACATCAACGACGAGGGCAACTGACGTTGAGCAGCCGCTGCTGAAGAAAATATTTTAATCTTCATCCAAACCAGTAAATTAAATATAAATATTTAATTCTATAGAAATTAAATGTGCATATTAAAAATAATTATAATATGCACCTGTCTGCAGTTTAATTAAAAGACAGTTGTTAAATAAGAGTATACTGCTTAATTAAGAGATAACTATTAAATGAATATGTAATTATAAGGCATTATTAATGAGAAAATAAATTAAATAAGAAATAAAATTTAATATGGAAACGGACTGAAAGAAATAGACATAAGGATATACAGTTAAGGTTTGAATTGTTCACCCTTGGTGCACCCTTTAGTATCCTATATGCTTTGGATAGATGTATAAACAGCAAAAGGTGTTTATACACCTTTTTAGGTGTATATACACCTAAAAGTTTTGACGGGTGGTTTTTCCCAGCACAGGGGATAACTAATACATTCACGCAACCATGTATTTCTCATGTAAGCATGATAATATATGGCAATATTTGCATTCAAATTCAATTTTACATTTTCACCATAAGAACAACTAGATAGGAAAAATTAATAATTATTATTCCGAGTTATTGAACAATGTAAATACTAAATGTGAGAAACATGCATATAGAAGTCTTTAATGCAATTTGAAAATTCGCCACACTGGCCAATGCATTATTTACTCAAAACATAGGCACGATTCAACCCGACATTAATTTGGTCATTAAAAAGACTATCCTTTGGTTGATTGTACAGAAGGAAGAGTTTTTTCTACTAACAGCGCCGGCTCAATGTCCTGGCAAATCATAAATGAGAATTATTAATCGAGAGAATGCAAACGAGTGATGAGAAATTTTTCACCAGAGAACAGTGAAAAAGTGTAAACAACATTATTGGTATTGCTGGTTCAACGACGACCCTCGGCATCTCCTCGTTCCTCTTTGCCAATTTTGTAAATTCCACATGTAGATTTCGTTTAAACATAATTATTTCATATAGAAAAAACCCTTAAGTTCATTCAATCCACTCCATTGATTGTAAAAGAACACAAAAGATTTCCCAGTCCCTCTCGGAACCCAAGCCAAGTTCCTTTATATTGAAGATGAGCCTTTTTGCATATAAGAACTATAATAATGAATGAAATCTACGTGTCTCAATGGGACATGACATATCTATTGAGTCTCGAAACGTTGAGGGAATGAAAAAAAAACTGCATGAATGGGTGACGGCTTAGAACCAAGTTGGCAAATGCCCTCGTAGTAATAAAATTTCCGAGTTAAAAGTTTCCATTTAATGAAATTCATGAAGCTCATATCTGTTCATTTCTTTCTTCTTCCTTTCCCACTATTATTATGATTGTTATTATTATTATTATTATTTGTCGCCAGGGATTGAAAAGGAGTTCACAAGAGAAAATGACAGGAGGTTTTGAGCCGAGGGGCGAGGAAATCGTCATGAGGATCGAGAAAGTCTCTTTAGCCTCCCTGCATTTGAGCGTAACAGTCATTAAATCCCGTCGCTATGATCAACTATGGGAGATTGGAGCACTATCCAACCTCATTCACTCCAATCAAGTCATCAGGTTTGGTTGGTCCGTCGGCTGCGATGGTCAAATCCCCCGATAGATTCGAGATAAACCACGCGTCCGATTACACGAGAGCTTATAAAGGTAAAGAGTAGTAAATGCTTTTGGAAAAGAGAGATTTCTCTCCTTGGAGTCTCCGCTGTTCTTCTAGTGATCCAATTAGCATCCATATCTAATGGCTCTCCGATCAAGTCCGGGAGTCCTTGTCCTTCACCGCCCACTCACCGATCCCTTTCATCCGCGGAGGATCCAAATAATCCACTTTCCCCTTATGCCACTCAAACTCCTTTCATCTCAAATGAAAAAAGGCGTTAAAGCTGGAAATTCAATTCGGACATCCTTTATGATCCTACAAACCCCTATATACTTACTTGCTTAGAATCTATATACATAGATAGACGCACACTTCGCATTGTGAAAAGGGTAATCCTATTATGTTCATCTTCTCAACATGCCTTTCTCGTTGATATAACAAACTAATAATACTAATGCTCATGTTGGATCATCATAGATATCATCTCTCAGTATATACATAAGGGGCATAGGAAGTAATTCATAAAAGAGTCTTTAGGTTTTAGGTTTGAGTTTTTCCCTACAAGAGCCTTCAATGAACGACGTGGTTGAGGATCGTGGAAGGGATCTAAAGAGTATAAATAGTAGAATTGATTGAGATCTCGTGCCTCCACGCACGCCACTGCTACGAAATGTAAATATTTCCAAGTGCCACCATATAGCTTAACTATAGCGTTTAGATGGTCTTTAGTAGGCATATTCTTAGTCCCCGAGTGGTCGAGATTGAGTTTTTGAATAGATAAGTAATTAGTTTGGAGATTGGAGGAAATGAGTTCCTGAATGGATATTTGGGCCCATAAGGGCCGCTCACCTCGCTTCGCCCAACTCCTCATGAGCTGTTTGGAGTGTTTGGGAGTGACGAGATGGATGGACACGCGAGATGAGAGTTTGGATTAAGTGAATGGAAGAAGATGGAGAAGGATCGGACAACCACCGGGACCGCCCCACCCTTTCCCATCATTCACTCTCGGATTACTCTACATTTGGCTCCTTAGACCAACAAGCTTCTAACATCTTCTTCGATAGGGCTTCAATGATTAAATAGAGATCATTTATGAAGGAAGGATATAATGCAAAATCTATAAACAGGCCAGGCTTTTAGTATCTTGGAAACAAAATAATGGAAAAGGAGAACATGATATACATAAAATGTGTATCAAGAGACAGGCTGGAATAATGTATGTATTTATATAAGCTTTTGGCGAGAACTTGTGAGAAGAAATGAAACTTTGGGGAGAAAAGTGAGAGAATACAAAGAACAAAGTTGTTGTTCTTCACTTTATTTATGTGAAATTGAGTGGGGAGTTGGATCCGAACATCCGAGGTTCGTGTTTCTCAAAACTTGTTCAATTTTCAATTTAAACGTCAACGGAATGAGATGGGAAATACAGCGGGACTTCCATGAGTTCCTGTCTCATATTCCAAGATCATACATGGGATGAAACTTAATAGGAATTTTTTCTAAACTTACCAACTCCTTCAAAATGTCGCGAAAACTCAATTTCTCGCCTTTACGTCTTTTTAACCAACGACATGTGACATTATTACATGTACTACTATATAAATGTCAATTTCAAGTTTTTCAACTTGTCAATTATACCAGAAATACAGACGGGTTGGATAAGAAGATCTTAACTCAATTCAGTTATTCAATTCTCTCTTATCTAATGTTTTCATATGTATAATGTATGATTGGAAAAGAAAACATATGTAAGACTTTACAAGAAAACTCATTAACTTCCTTAATTATTTTTTAAGTGACCTATTTTTTAAATTAGTAAAAACTACGAATCAAAGAAGTCATGCTTTTTGTGCTTAATTTCTATATGTATTTTACATTGCTCAATAATTCTTTGAGTTCTACATTTGCTAAATGAGATTTTTTAAGCATCAATTTTTAGCATTTCTATAAAAAAATATTATTTTTTAAACCCCAAATATGTTTAAATTCAATTTGTTTCTCAAATTGATTATTTGTTCATGAAGCATTCCATGGGAAAGTTCGTAAAATTTAATAATCGGAAGAAAAACATCTGTTATCATTATAAATTGAAATATGCAGACAAGAAACGTGTAATTTAAAAATGAGCATTCCTTGCACAACTTATATTATTCCATCTCGAATATGTCCATTAGAGAATCTGTGAAGAAACACTAACGCGCCAAGTGAGTTCATAAACTCAAACCGTGCTTATAAAATATAGAAAAAAGAAAACACACAGTTGGTGAGAAAAGCTTGAAGAATAACACAGGGGTTTTCCTCAAAATCATTAAAAAAAATTTCATTTCACTTTGAAGAGAGTCAGAAAGTGCATAAGAGATAGCTCCAAGGATCATCATTCGTAAATTGGCTCTCCTGTGCCAACATGTTATTTTACAGAGAAGCTGATGAGAAAGGGAAATATATAAATGTGTATGAACTTAATATCAATTGCCGTCAAACGAAAAGGAGTAACAAGGAAATTATGTTTTTAAGTCGGAAAAAGCCGTTGGTTGTAGCAATTTCATTTTCATCAAAAATTGTCATTTGTTGTGAAGAAGGTAAATGTTGTTAGAGAGGGAGACTACGAAACTGGACCAAAATGACGAGGTAATTGGGGAAGATGAAAAGAAGAGCAAAAGGGATGACGAGAAAAAATAATTCAAGTTGCCTCACGTCTCCAAGTCTCGTAAAAACAAACAAGGGATTTCTTCTTAACTCAACATATAACGAGTTGACAGTCAGACTCTCCTAGCTATTTTTATTGCCAACAACTCACACAGAGACTTCATAAAGATCATTTGAAATCACAAGAGATGATGGCGAAATAAGATTTATTCCTTGACTTCGGATCTGTATCAAAAAACATCTCTCAATGAATGAATGGGATGTCAATCCCAACTTTTGTGGAGTCAATTCAATTGCAAAATTCAAACTGATGCGAATAAACCCAATGTAATGTATTTTATAATATTATAAAATTATAAGGTAGAAGTATATTATGTATTTGCTTTTCATGTAGAAGCTATTAACGTACTCGACATCTGGCTTGCTACAGATTTCTGGGAGTAAATTTGAGAGATCTCAACTTGTTCAACACGTGGGTTCCTTTGGCCATTTCAATGAGCTTTTAAGGCCCGCTCGTCCCAATGCACACATTGGGACGAGCCGCAATGCATAATAGATTATATACATCATGCATAGTACAAAGAAGGAAAAGAACTCGATTTTCAAAAGAGATGTTGTGATTGTTATTTAACCATTGGCAAATGCCTGTCAGAGCCCTAATAAATAACCCAACGTGGCACAGTCCGCGGCATCAAATCCGGAGATAGGGAAATACACAGAGAAAAACGAAGGATCCAAATATGTGTGCGATTCCTCCTTTAAGGAATCCCCTTCAGGTTGCGAATGTTCCCTAAGTAGAAAGGGAACTTGAGGAATC
The DNA here is from genome assembly GCA_009869795.1 of Neelides sp. FZ-2019. NCBI lineage: Eukaryota > Metazoa > Arthropoda > Collembola > Neelipleona > Neelidae > Neelides > Neelides sp. FZ-2019. The sequence continues at coordinate 96,495 of VJMY01000023.1, read as the reverse complement.
TCCCTCTTACCGTCCCAATTGCCCATAATTTATCTTGAGTCATGCTAATTGAAGCTCCTTCGAATTAATACAAGGTTTTCCACCTCATGAGAACCAAGTTATGAACTTAAAAACTCTCTCGTATTTATCCACATCTTTCCCAATTCCGCCCATACTCCCATTCACTTCCCAAACACAAATTTCATCAATGAAGAATTATGGATGTTGAGAACGAAGTGAATAAAAAAACTCAAATTTCCATTCAAACTCCTTATTGAAGTTTCGAGAAATTTTTATTTGATGTGAGGATTTGTCAATTGTCAAGCGATGAGGAAAAGTAAGTTTGTCCCAAAGATGACCTGATGAGAACTTTGACAAGTCATTTCATCATTAGATTCATTCCTCATTTATTTATATTTCACATTGTATAATGTCGATGTAAAATTCATATTCTCTAGTGAAGAAAAAGGGTGAATTTGGGAGAATAATACATTTCTGAATAATAATTTATGTCATGCTCTCACAGATTGCCATCAAGATCGTCCATAAACCCAAATGCTTAATCTCCATACAATCCGACCCTTGATGTTAAATAGACTAATCTTCATTTTCAACCAAATGTAATTTACAAAAAGTAAAGCCATAATCTCATATAAACACTCTTACCTATATGCTTACCAACTATAACTATGCAACTCTGCTCATGACAGTCTTGAAAAAAAGTTGATAAAACTCGAGATTTTAATTCTTATTCCAATTAACAAAATTACTCGAGGTGTTACTCCGCCCATCTTAAAAGGGGTAGCTTGGGCATTCTCCTCGTTTGACTCAACTCGCAAATAATTAAGAGCTTGAACTTATCCCCTTTAAGCTCAATAGTTCAGTTCCATAATTTCCCTCTAATTGTGCAAAATAGGTGGAGAGGCAAAGAAAAATTATAGTTGAGCGTGAAAGGGAGGTAAAGGGGACAAACGAAAGGAGATTATACACCAGAGGTCAAGAATGGGGAATAAATAAGTTCAATGAAAATCGTTTCCTGCCCTGAATAACTCACTCAAATGCTAAACCCTCAAAGAGCCTCACTTCATTTATGTCCAAAACGTCCAAAAGGGCTTTTGCTCCGAATAAACACTGTTTCTAAATAAACTCACTCCACATATAACTACTATACACAAGTAATATATAACATTTTTCCATATTTGCATAAATTATTACATTTTCTTGTACAATAAATAAACAAATGATATTTATGCATTTTCAAATGTGCCCTACTGCCAGTTAAGCTAAAGACTGGAGAGAAAAATCTTTCTGTAACACATTTGAATTAAATGTAAACAGTGAGAAAGAAGTAAGTGAGTTTGAATAGAATTTGTTTGGTTTGGAAAGAATTATGGATGAAAGTGTCAATATAGCATTATTATCTTAAGACTTTTGTATATTATATTATATGCAAGTATGTATAAGGAGCTGTTTGTTTCCATATTTGGCTCCGTTTCATTCTACCACTAATTGAAATGTTAATGTGCAGAGTTTTCATCTCACCTTCTACGAAAGAATTTCCAATAAGTAGAGTCAAAAGAAGAGAAATCCAAGGGACAACTCCTCCTTCCTTCATTCTTCTTCTTGCGAAGAGAATATTCTTCATTTTTTAATTTTCCTTCTCCTTCCTTCCTCTCCCCACAACTATTGTTTCATAAAAATGTAATTTCCACCACTTGATTCCACTTGATTTGTAATTACTCTAATCACAACCCGAGTCGCTCAAGACCCCAACATGGCACTGAAACCCCCAACTGGGAAGGAAACTCGAACAAGGGAACTACCTCGCACGTGGGTGAGTGACAGAGATACAATATGCTAATGGAGAACCACAATGATTCCTTAACCAGTCACTTCATGTTAAACCCGGGAGTGTTTTGCCGTGTGGGAACGTGGAGGGTCGGGTGGGCGATGGAGGGCCATTTGCTCTTGACGTGTGTTCTCTCGCGAGAGAGCCAGGCGAAACTGAAGGGATTGTTCAATCCTCGCCTCCGCTCGGCCTCGCTGGCAGGTAGGAAGGAGCGTTCGGCTCCCTTCACAACAACATGACTCATTTGCCATCATCTCCCCCTCCTCATGCCAAGGAGGCCTGAGAGACAAAAGCAATTTTTGCATACCTGAGCTATGCCCCTTCAGATCATGAATCCTATGTATTGGTAATACCTATAGCTAAGAAGAAAACACAAGGAGTCGCTCCAACACGGTCAAAAGAAATTATTGAATCACATTGAGTTCTTTGACGATTCCACCTGGCTTCTTTGTTATGGTCCATATAATAGTCAAAAGGTCCTGAAGGTATATTCCCTCCAACGCTAAACCCCATTAATTTATAAGCGGTCGCATGTAATGGCCGTTGCTGTTATGCTTATGAATCTCGTGTGATTCCATTTGGACTGGGTGGGTCGGCGGAGATTTCCTTCCTACTCATTATACCTTAGAAGACCATTGGGAAGAATTGTTTTAATGTTGCAGAGTGTGTGTGGATGTAGATGCAAGTTTGAGCACCTGCTGGCTCCCATCATCTCCACCAGTCCTTCCTCTCTCATTTGACAAAAGGACAAGAATAGGTATGAAATGAGGCCACCTTGACCACATCCAGAGCTCTCACAATCCAAAATTCACTCCATGGCTACCTCATATACCCACTACCCTTCACTCCTCCCAAACACAACAAGGAAAATTGAAACTCAAATGTGTCATAATCCTTTTAATGTACATATTTAGAGTGAAGTTGCTCGAGTTCCTTCAGCTTCTTATATTTCATTTTCGCATCTCCTTGAACGCCTTTGCATAAACTCCATACCAAACTCACAAACACCCTAATGATTCAAATGCATAATATAGTATAAATTAACAGCTTCACTAAGCTCATTGCATCAGCTCTTGAATAAATTGCAAATATTGGTAATTTATATAATTTATGCGCAAAGTCCTAAAACGTTCAAGTCTCAGCATGAGCATAAGGGAGATAATGACTTGTAATTAATACATAGTAATTTCTTAGGGCGATCCAAACCACAATTTCCATGAGTTGAAAAATTGCCTTTAAGAACCAAGGTATTATTTTAGTAGTGGAATGACAATCAGCCGGGCTGATTCATGGTAATAATAAAAAAGAAAGAGATTGATGGGTTTACAACTCCTTCCGACCCTCACAACGTCAACGTCACAACCAAATTATAAAGTGTGAAGTCCAATAACAAATACGAATGACTGTTCTAAGGACTTTGAAGGAATGCATTTACAGTGAAATACCTTTATAATTAATCCGGTTGTAATGAATCTCGGGTTATAATAAGCCGAAAGTTACACCCCCGGCCCAGGCATAGGCTTTATAATGTTAAAAGGTACGCGAGTAATGAACTATGGCTATAATGAAACTTCTTTAGTAATGAATGAATTTAAAATCCCCTACATCATTTTAATCTGGATATAATGAACGTTTTTCGTGTTTTTCCCTGAATTTTCGATTATTTTTTATCTGAAATCTATATAGCTCTAATAAAATAATATTTTTAACTCTTATCTACTTGCTAAACCTTTTAAAATGTCAAATATATAATAAAAACCTTCTCAACTCTTATTAAAGGTCAAATTAAATTACCTATTACAATTAGATAACAAAACCAAAAGGAAAGTCATCTGTTCATTTAATATTTGTTTGCACATTGATCAATTTAATTAAAAATTAATTAGAATTTGATAAAGCTTTTTCGACAACATCATTCAGAGGTAAACAATATAATGACTCAATAAAGCCTATTCAAATTGGTAAATATTAATGCAAATGAGGGGTATGGAATTGTAGAGAAAAATCACAAGATTTTACGTATTCTCTACAATAGCTCACCTCATCCTCAATATTTAATGTTAACCAACATTAAACTATTTCACTATTTATTTTCTTATACGAAATTTTAAAATGTATTTATAATAAGTCTTCATTATTATCATTATACATACAAATATATAGCCATAGTTCACTGCTACTTATATATTATATACTATATAGTTATATACCGAAGTAATATGTATAGTTCGGTTGTAATTAACTTCGGTTATAATTAACCAAAACGGCCGGTTCTTTGAGATTCATTACATCCATAGTTTACTGTATTTAAAATGCTCGTATGGACCATTGTTAAGCCATAATTAATATTCTCAATACGCCGTCACTTCCCAGGGGACTCGTCGATATTCAATCTCTCTCAATGAGTCAAACATTATTCTTGGCGGAATAAGTCCTATATGTAATGCATATATTAATATCATCCTTAAATTAACACTTTGATCGCCTCTCCAAAGAATTCTTAATCAACTTCCTCATTAATGACCGTTAGACTTCCTCAACACCTTGCTGAAGAACGGAGTGCAGTGGCGAATATTATTTATAATGAGGGTTGTGTGTTTTCTCAGAGTTCCGTTCCGTTGAGTCCTTAATTAGTAATTTAATTAAAAGATTGAGGGATCTTGAAGAGATCTCTCAACGTTCATTTGCACAATAGACTACTTACACTCTCATGTTCAATTGAACAGACTCAATGGACAATAAAGAGCAGGAGTCATAAAAGTGAAAAGGTTTTTGCGTTCCGATATTTGTTATATGTATGTGTCTGTGGCTTAAAGTTCGTATTTGAGTATGCGTTCTCGTGTAATAATCTATTTTATAAGAATTTTTATGTTTATTTTTCCTTTGTATTTGAGAGATAAGGAGTTTGCAAATGGGTTTAATATAACATCTTATTAAAGCTCTTTTATATTCTAATATGGAGAAATTGAAGCAGTCAGATCAATGTGCGAGACTAAAAGATAAATGATAAGCCTTTTATTCACTTTTTTATACTTTTATACATTTAGCCAATGTCAAAAGGAACGATTTTTTTAACTTTAACAACACGCTACTTGTTTTTAACACATGTACCTGCGTATTATACATTTATTTCAAAGAAAATAAAAACCTTTTTATTTAGTTTACTTGGTTTATTACTTAATGTGTCCGGATCTATTAATATACAATATTTTCATATTTGACTGGAATAGAAGTCGAATGGATACTTTTAGTAAACTGCTTTAGTTTTACATACATAAAATACTTATAAAATTGAACTTTTACAGACGTGGAAGGAATGAAAGGAATAACTCAAAGGTTTGTCTATTGATCTTACACTCGACTTTCCAACCTTTGTAACCAATTGTGCTAAGCGGGTGCTGGAGAAGTCGGAGGGAAATGTGTTTGGAATTGGTAATCAGACTTTCGGAGGAAAGTTTCAAATGAAAAAATAAGTTGATTCGGCTCTCATCGCTCAACGACTCCTCACACAAAAGGGAGTGATAAAAATGAAAAATAGATATTTTCCTTTCTAATGACAATAAAGATCCTCCCGCTTGAGAATTTCGGAGAAATCGGGTTTGAGTTCAATAGAATGGAATAAGTTCCGGAAAGTTCCATGGCAAATGGTGGAAGTATGAGATGTTAATAACTTGCGAGGGCGTTTTAAGTTTTTCGATGCCCAGGAGCCGAAATGATTCGAAAAAAGAGGCGGCTATTGATGAAGGAATCTTGACACGTCTTTCTCTGAAGATTATTTATGGGCATTCCTTCGTCCACGAGGTGGAGGGATGAAAACGTTCCAAATGACTCTTCCGAGGGGCCGATAAGGAAGAAGGAGACTCAATGGATTCTTGTAGGGTGTGGTCGTGCGAACTCTCCCACCCCTCGAATTCCTCCACCGGGAGAAGAGAGACATGGAAGTGAATAGGGAAATTTTCAACAGGTTGGCCTTGCGAGTTGCTCGGGTGGAGCCCACGAGCTCCCCAAAACAAAGAAAAAATACTCTAGAAGCCTCACAGCGGCCTTCACGGAATCCTCTCAAGGATCTTCAACTCGACCAACTGGGTTCAAAATGTATTGCCTAAAATTGTCATTTTACACTTCTTATGAACCTCGACATTCCTCTCCAATAGATTCCCATAATAAAATTACTTGTTTACTAAAAGTTATTTTAAAGCTTCCCAACAACCCTTTTTCTAGAGCCTAAGCCAAGTAAGAAAATAAGAAATAAATGTATATGTCCGAAGCCTATATGGATTTAACAAATAGAAATTCTATTTTGTATTCAATAAATACATATAGATTTCATATACCTTGCCATGCCATATAAAATGAATCTTTAGAAGAAGAATTTTTCAAGCCACACTAAAGAGAAATTTTAAATAAAAACGCAAGAAGTTAAAATCCTCCGAGTTCTTATCTTGACATTTAGCAAATTAACGCTTCTCATCTTCATAAATATTAAACCTTGCTAATTTATGAGATTGTGTTAACTAATAAACTAATTCAAGTAAAGAAAAAAAAGCATTAATTTCATTTATTTCTCACCTCAAGTATGATTTGTATGCATTATGAATTGTAAATCCTCATCAGAGCTTTCTCCCTTTGACCCCTTTAAAAAAAACTGAACCGCAGGCATTTATGTATAAAGTGAGAGCAGTAACGCGATTATCATTATCACTCAAAATCCTTACCAAATTCTTTGGTCTATACAATTAAAATACATATGATAATGATCTTTTCTCATTATTCTCATGGAATGGGCAGTGCAAATGGTGCAAATTCTCTTTTTTCTACCTTCGTAAGTACAATGGAGCAATAATATATAATGTTTAAGTTTCATGTGCGTTTAAAGGCGATTAGATTAGGCCTTTATTTACGATTACGATGCTCGTATGTATAATAAAAAGTGGTTAATATAATATAATACACACGATATATAATATATAAGTACATACACCTTAATTACATGAATTCAAAACATGTGGAATTCCAAAGTAATAATTTAATTTTTAATACATTTTTATAAATACATACCTACGTTTTATAAAGAGTTAAAAAAGAGGAATGCAAATGTATTTATGGGAAAATATTTACATATAGAGTTCTGCTTTATAAACCAAATATTTTGATCGTAGACGAGCGTTTTAAACTCAAAACTCGATACTTATCTCCATACTGTCCTTATGTTTTTAAGTTCTTTTGTTTATTTAAATATTTTTATAATGATAAATAATGAAGACTTACTTTACCATAATGGCAATTATAAAAAATAAAACAAAATGATCTTATTTATTATTAAATTTATTTGAAATTTTTGAACATTTAATGAATTTATGAAAGTTTGGAATTCTGTTTTTTCACGATACTTTAATATAAATCTTATGATAATTAGAAAATAGTTAAAAATTGCAAGATCTGGATATTACGCAAGTAAACTTCGCCTTCATGTCGTGCAGATAAGATATAGAAATTATTTAAAAACGATTGAATAATTAAGGCTAAGACAAGTGTTAAAGGAATTTGTCAAGGTGCGAACAATGGTAACCCCTTGTTTGAGAAACCATTTAATTATAAGAAGAGTCATTAAAACGTTTCGCATTTGAGATTTGAATGGCAATTTAAATTGGCAATTTTAAACCCTCGTTTTTGAAAGTATTTGTGGGTCAATTTGGTTATTAAATATGAATAATGTGTCAAGTGAAATATTTTAACGACTACTTCACCTCATGAGAAAGAACATAAATGCCTTTAAAGGATCAATCACGTAATAGTCTGGTTGTCAAGTCTTTGAGTGAGATTATGACATAGCAAAATCTTCGTATTATACAGATATTAACATTAGTTGCACATAGAGAGTGAGAGAGAGAGACTGCGAAGAACCTAACCTTAGATTTAGCATATGGATATTATTATAATATTAGATATTGCAATTATATTATATTTATATGTTAATATTACTCCTAATTCAGTTTTTAAAATTATCTTTCATTTCGAAGGACCAGGAGTCGAAATTTTTCATTGAGAATTCATCCAAAGGTTTCCACACCTCAAAGAGATATCATACAAGGTGTATTCTCTGGTTTGTGATCTTTACAACATCTCTCTAGCATCCTTTACCCTCTAGTATTGAGACTCGAAAGTTCTTGAGCACTGAAGAGGAGAGGAAAGTTGAGGTGTTAGATGGAGAGATTTGTGCTAAAACGTCTCTTCTTCTTTTCAATGTCCATTAAAATAACGTTGCATTGGTTGTAATGCAAATAAATATATTTTAATTATGCATTCAAAAGATTTTCATACCAATTTCATTAAGTATACTATGAATATATAGTTATTTTGTGTTTAATTACTTTATGTAAATAAAAATGTTGTAAAAATTCGACCCTACCAAAACGTTTATTAAGTATGTTTACCTAATAAATAAATTGCAAGGTTTAATGCATTAATAACGACATTTTTATTTTGATATATATTATCTTTTTATTTATGTACCACAAAGCCTTTTGCTGGTTTTGTATTTTATTATCTCAATCAAAAATAATTTATGATTTCGGGTTTCTTATAAATAAACGTACACAAGTGCACACTAATCGCATCATATGTAAAAAGTATTCTACCTACTGTATATTAGGTATTTAAATGTTTTAATAATAATTGTTTTAACATGCTTGGACTTTTAAGGGCAAGAAATTGCTTATTTAAACAATATAAAACCTCGGGCTTAATATTCTCATATCTAACTAAAATTGTTAAGATTTATAAAATATTATTATTTTAGTAAAAATACAAGATATTCAAGAATATTTACTCAATGATTAGAAAAAATTATTGAATTTCGTTTGAAATTTTTTAATTGTTTAACAGCGGCAGTTAAGTTGTCTATATTAATTTTTTCAAAGCTTAATACATTCAATTCTATAATATTTACTATATGAAGTTATTATCAAAAATATATATTTAAAAAACTTTAATTAAAAATAAAATATTATTTTTCCTTGAATTAGTTAATATAAAAGACTGAAAATAATTTTAAGCGGGAAATAAATGATGAAATTTGAATTAGATCTCTCGTGTCTAGAATTCGTGGAATTTCGACTCCATGTAATAATTACTTACATAATGATATGCAATTGATTTGGTTGGATTTAATTTATCAATTAATTATTTTAAAAATAATGATTTTTATAAATGAATAATTTTTATAAGAGTAGAATTGATTTCAAATTAAAAGACTAAATTGCAAACAGCAATTTAAGTTATATTTTAGTACGGCATTTACGAAGCAATTCCAACATTCATATTGATCAAGTTAATGATATTGAGAAAGTTTTGATATGTGCATGTGAGGTGAAGTGGTAGGTATATTAGCTTAAGGTATATATTCATGTTTAGGTAATGGATATAGCCTGTTTGTTCTAATTTTTAAAGATTCACATTTGTATGATTAGCTTTTCTTGAGCTAGCACTGTATATTTTAAATTTTTAAACATATCATTTTAGTTCTGTATGTATTACATTTGGCAGACAATGAGATTTGAAGTATAAAATTTAATTTCTTGGTTTGTAATTTCATGAATGAGCTATTTATATTATTATAACTTCTCATTTACACAATGTATCCATATAGATTCAAAATTGGATCGATATATAAGTTCATCATATTACCACTGCTCTTAACTCGAACTACGCGTAATTAAAGTTATAGAAATTCAAATAATTAAATTTAGTTATAAAGTTACAAATTTATATTAAAAAATTCGTATAATAAATTGTAAATTATAAAATAAGGCAATTTCAATAATATGAATGGCAATCTCGGGCAAACTAGGAAATTAATAAAAATATATTTTTAAAGATTATTTAGCTAATTAACAGTAAACTTTGGCCATGAAAATCGGATGTTTTAACATTAAAGCTGTGAACTCAAAAAGTTAGAGTTCTTTACTTATCAAATAGTTAGTAATTAAGTCGTTTACACACTTTTTCCTTTATAAAGATACCTACACATTGAATTCACTCATGTTAAATTAATGGGAAAGAACGAAATATTTGGAAATGGAAATGAGAAATGACATTTGGGTATTTTAAAGTTTGGTTGAAATCTTTGATTAAATGGATTATTTATACAATTCTTAGGCTATGTAAGTACACGGCGATTTTAGCATTATTTTGGGGGTAAGTACGCGGAGACGTTTAAACTTTTAAACTGAGGAATGAAAGGAGTTGAAGACTCTGAGAATTTGGTCCCACTCTCCCATTGGCTCCTCTTCTCAATTGATCAGGATCACACTTGGACTGGACATTTATTGACTTTGCTCCTCTGTCGCATTTTTTAATCCTTCAATTAATCCTAATGTTTAAGTTTAAGAAAATAGCAAGAGATTAGAGGGTCTCCTTATTTAATTACATGACCACAGCGACCGAACATTTCATATTACAGAGTTGCGAATGTGTGATTAAAATATACAAAACCCTTTCTACCACTCACTCACTTTACAGTAAATTCAAAGACGTCGTCAATTGTACATCAATGGACGTTCGAACATGTGCTTACATTTATCTTACATTAAGAGACTCGTTCATTTTATTAAAAGTTTAGGTAATAAGTACTATACGACATTGGATAGGTCAAATATTTATGTATGAGCGACCCATACTTCAACAACACGAAAGATCTTTGTGTAATTTTAATTTCTATCATTATGTATCATTAGTAACATTATGTATTTATTATCATTATCAATTGTACTCCTTGTATGATAGTTATAGTTGCAGTATGAATTCAAACATACTGGGATAATCTTAAATAAATCTAAAGTTTACATTCCATCTATTCGAATTCTCCGACAACATCGGCCATTTGACTCGTTTGTTGAGAGACAATTTGAGTCGTCAAGTGAAGTAATAGGATTTAATTAAGTTCCTAACTAAAAACCTTAAGTCATATAAAAGAAACCTATTATGGGTTCTATGAGGGTGTAAGACCTTTTAGCGTAAATTATATAAGTATATATCAAACTATTCGTTTTCTCCGAGGAATGCGAGTCGAAAGGGAGAAACGACGGAGGGTCGTTGAGAGTCTACGAGCACATTTGCTCTCTTTTGTTCTTTCTGTGGAAGTTTGCTCAATCTTGCGAAAAGGAATTGTTGTGAGGGGTTTCTCCTCCGGTTCCCAAGACCAATTTGTAGTGTATTTAAGGTAATTACAGGTAGCATATTATGTATATTAACGGAAGTAACATTGATTTAGGAAACAATTCATTGTATTTTCCCTCGGGTTCCTTGGTTGGGGTCTCGACGGAGACGGAGTATTATTGACTTGAGTTGAGCTCCAAAAGGGCCGAGGAAGAGAAGACTGTCAATGTCTCTTCATATGGAGGGAGAGATGGTCGGATCTGGAGAAGGAGCGTTGGCAAAGACGACACTTGAATGGCTTCTGTCCCGTGTGCTTCCGAAAGTGGCGAGTCAACTCGTCAGACCTTGCAAACTTCCACGTGCAACCCTCCCAGGTACATTGGTACGGCTTCTCACCTGCAAGAACAACAAGATTTACATTAGTCGGACCAGAGTGGTGCATGGGGAAGACGCGTGGAGTGCAAGAGCCGCGGAGTTGGACGGAGAACTTATGGTTTTTTCATTTTCCCCCTCCACGTCACTAATCTCCTCATGATGGACCAGAACTGAGAGGTGAATGGGGGGATGAATATTCATGAGGGCCCCTTGGGTGAGGCGGAGGTCCAAAGGGTCACTCGCCAAATCGGCTCACTTCGGCCCAATCCCATTGGCTCGTGGGGATCATTAAGATTAAGAGGGCCAGTTTGGAGGAGATGAAGACGTCGGGGGCATGGATTCGTGGCAAAGAGGAGAAAGCATACAAGGGAATTTTGGGGGTCGGAGCCCCCGCCAGACCAAAGGAAGATTGACAGGGATGATAAGGAGGAGTCTGATTTACACCCAATCGTAAAACGACGCCTGGTCGAATCGCTTTTTTTCCATCCTCATCCACATAATTTGTCATCAAAAGTTGGACAATTTCGCGAGGAGGAATTTGAACTATTCGAGCCTCACCTCTCCAAGCCTGTTTCTTCCTTTTGTCCCACTCTCGCATTCACCGTAGTTGGAAGGAAACCCGTCGAGCTCCGCCGAGGCTTCATAACTCATGCGGCCAGAGAAGGATTGGGAAACATTGGGCTAATTGGCTCCTCCACAACCAGGGGATTGGAAATAGAACTCGACACCTCGGCGGCACGCGGCGGATTGAGTGGATCCTTTTTCTCACCTGTGTGGGTTCGCTTGTGGGCTTTGAGATGAGAGCTCTTGGTGTATACTTTCTCACATCCTTGGAAGTCACACTTGTGAACTTTCCGCCTGCGGAGTGAGTCCGTTGACTCGGACGGATTGCTTTGAAGGTTCCCAAGGATCGGGCTGGTGGACCCGGCTGGCGGCGTCTCCGGCCCCGGCGATCGACTCGATTCTCTCACCCCGTTAGACCCGCTCCCATTAACAACTTTCTTCAGGTGATGAGCCCGATGAAATATTCTGCAACACAAACACAACACCCTTCAACTCCCGATATCTCCAATTCATTAATAACAGCAATATTTGTGCTTATGTAAATGAGCAATGTATTTGGGCATAGAAACTTATTGTAAGATGCATATGATATAATGTTGAAGGAGCTTACTGAGACGCCTCTCGAATTCGTTGGAGGGCGAGGAAGGAGTTTCCACTTCTGTGACATTTGTCCACCAGATTAAAATTGAAGTTCTCGTCGGAGCTCGCGAGGTCTTCCGGCCTAGATGGATCTGGAAAGGAAAAAAGACTCCTATTATCACCAGTACACACCTCTGGTTTGACACGGCCCTTTCATGTTTGTCTCAAGAGATAAAGGGATCTGAAGGGGAGTTGGACGATGGGAACTGACAAGGGAGATGCGAGCAATCGGTTCGAACCAGTTCGGCCTTTTGCCAAGTCGTAATATGAAAACGGAGCAACAAGTGGGGGATTTGAGGACCTTTATGAGCCATGAAAGAACGAGTTTCGGGCTGAGAAGGCGGGAAGGGTCATTTGGCTAATAGAATCTCCCTCTGATTAAGAAATCCACGTATGGAGGCCCATGTTGGTTTTCCCTCCCCCTTCATGGCCGTCGTAAATCCTTTGGGGAGTGAAAAGGAGTGAAGATGGTTGAGACGACGGTGAGCCATGTGGAGATGCCAGTCTTGATTGATATCAAGTGCGTGATGAAATTACGATGAGCCAAGCGGATAAAGGTGTTGGTCACTCTTAATATGAAGCCTTCTTCGAAGCCATTTTACAAGTTTGCATGGATAGCTTTTAGCTAATTACTTCATGATATCCGCAAAGGAATACCTCACACTTGAATTTCCAGTTTTTGAAGGAGAATCTTCCTTTGGACTCCACCACCTCTCGGGAACCGGGTGAGGGACAAACTTCCAAGGGGAAAAAAACTGAAAAAAGTTCCGCCTGAGTCAATTCCTTTAATTCCCTCACCCTTTTTGATAAATGAGTCTGAGGAGAAGTAATAAGCTTTCGAATTGATTGCCCTTTCTTCTCCAACATTATATGCATAATGTGCTCATGACATATGCATTGAGCTACACCGCATGTTCCTCATACTTACACATACCCCACTACTTATGAAATATGCAGAGATCTTCTTGGAACGTCGAGGCTATGCAGTCCATGCATGCTATGGATTTATAGAATGAAGGTGTAATGCACATTATGGTACTTTGCATCTTCTTCCCTCATCGACTCACGAGTCTTTTTCTACCATTGAGAAGGGAAAAAACCCCTTGGCCCATCCGCCTCTTAAGAGCGAGGATGAAGGTGAAAGAAAAGTTCGCCGCCTCGAGAAATTCCTTGATCTCATCTCCTTCTCATCTATCAATATTCCACCACCACTCATAACATCTCCTAAACAACGATGCAGATTCCCATAGAGAACCTGAGGGAACCAAAAGGATTTAGGAAATTGACAATTAAATAATTTTTTCTCTCTTTTCCATTCTCCAACGTTATAAATGTTTTCTCCTAAATTACAATGTTGTTCTAGACAAATCCTAACTCGCTTTGTTCCACTGTGCATTCTTCAATACATTTGGGAATTCTTCAATGGTTAGGTAGTTACATGGATAAATAGATTTGGTTTTGGGTGGTAATTTGGGCGAGGTAAAGTTTCTCAATCGTTTGACGAGAGGACATTTACCCCTCCCTCCCCTCCCACCCCGCGTAAACAGAGGAGAGAGTTTGCGAGATTTGGAGGAGGAAGGTGGTGATGGATCACTCTAATCCTACACTTCGCTTTCAAGTGGAGATGCGGGAAAAAAGGTCTTGGGAAAGTCAATTGACTCACAAGACACACGACAGAGACGCTCATTTGGAAAATTGTCAAAATCGGGTCTCTGCACCAACGGATCCTCTCATATTTTATAAGAACAATTCTTGTCGCAATGGTTCGTGTGGCATCGAGGGAGAAAACCGTGATCACGTCTGTCGGAGACGAATCTCCGTCTTCGATGACTCTCATCTTCTTTTTCTTCTCGAATGAGTTGTCGATGAGAGAGAGAAGAATGGCATTTCCCCTTTCACCCCTTTTTGTTCTGACTCACTTTGAGTCACTTGATGATCCCATTGGCCCGTCTTTATTCCCTATCAAACTTGAACTTGGAATTTTTCCTTAGCTCTCTCAAGTGATTTAATTGAGAAGACTCGCACGGGACTTTTGCTGAGAGAAACCCAAGAAAGGCCAAATGTTCTTGAGGACTCATACATGCCCAAATAGTCGCGGCCATTAATGGACCATATGATTCCAATGAAGGTTTTTCGAGGATTCGCTCACACTGCGTCATCCAAAGCGCCCATCAATTCCTCTCCTTCTCTAATTGTCCAAATTGGAGAAGGGGACCTCCATTGTCACTCAATTTTCTCGAATGTCATTTAGGAGGATGAGCACTGGAGCATATAATTGCCTCACATGCTGAGAAGTAGAAATCTCCACAGGACAGGTCTCAGGACCTCATGGTGAGCCACAAGAGCCCAGCCCATTCATATTTGAGTCAAAAGTGCGCCGTATTCGGCACAAATCCTCATGGATTTAATTATCCAACTCTTTAAACTCCCCCGTCCTCCACCCTCGAGAGCCTCCGCCTCTGGGAAAATTAAATATTTTATCATAAATATCTTCCCCTCTTCCTAAATAATGCCAATTGAAAATAAACCAAATAAACAAATATAAATTTCTCAATTAATAAACTACCAAGAAAATGGATTTTGAGAAGAATGAAAGGGAAATTAATTAATTTGGCCAAAAAGCCTCGAAGTGGTTTTTACCAAAACATATAACCTTTGTTAAATATTAAATTAACTCTCATGGTGAAGACGCAGACTTCTTCCAAAGGGAAAAAAACTTCTCATTATGGATATGAGAATCTTCAATGATGAAGTCAAAATGAACACACTTGTGCACAGTGTGCACAAAAAGAAGATTCTCCATTTGATTGTTTTGCGGACGAGTCGGTGGGATTGGAAAGGTCGAATCATTTCGGCTTTCACTCCACAGCCATTTGTCTCAAATTTCTCATTTATAATACTTTCGCATACTCCTTAAGTATGTTATATGATGTATGAGAATAAGAATTGCGAGTATGGCCGAGGTTATGTGGATTCTTCCTTTGAATTCTCCTGACATGAGTGATGAGTCTCTTAGCCTTCTTATAAATCTCATAAAGGAGGGATATACGAGAGCGCGAAGTGTATTAAATCTTGGGTCGTGACAATGGTTTCATAATTATTACAGAGCCAGAGGACGTAGCAGCACAGGGGAGTGAGTAATTGCTCTGCCAGGGAGGAGGAGAGGCGCAAGAGTGTGGAACAACTCCCACCCTCATATGAGCAAATTCAGATCAAATGCTAGGGAATTTCTCAAAATCACTTAGCCAGGAAAATTTGTTTGTTTTAATCTCTTCATAGAGCTGCGAGGATTTGATGGGATTCCGAGTCAGCAGGGAACCCCGTTAAGTTAATATATTACTACGGGTGTTCACACAAACGGAGTTCTGGCCAAGCCGTGGAGTCTCTATGATCTCTATAGTATCGCTCAGCAGAGAATCACATTATTTTATGAGATGAAGTTTGGCGGATTGTTCATTCGAAGCTCAAATAAGGAAATGAGGCCTTTTAAGGAACGGGACGAGTAAACATTTTGACTCTTCCTTTGGTCTTCTTTTTCACTTTTTAGTAGAAGAGGGAAGGAGAATCTAATTATTTCCCAAAATCCATTTCCGCTTCCTCCCGAGATTCACTTTTCACTCAATAACTCAATTGCGGAGGGAATTGAATTGAGAAAAAATATGTTCATTAGAAAGCATTGAATTCAATTAAGTTTAATATGAAGAGTGCTGTGCGGCGGCAATGCGGCATTTTGAACGAGAGTTTCCCATTCTTCCCCAAATCACCCAAGCGATTTGATTTTTATTTGTTGGTGGAGCGGAATTGCCAGAATTTGGAGAAGCCAAGGAGTCCTGGCGCCTGGTAAGGGATGAAGAAGCCCTCGCTTACTTATATGAAATTATTGAGACCCAAATGTTCTTGCGAGCCTCTTGGGGAGGTGAAGGAGTTGAAGTCGTCGCGGGGAAAATGACCATAATTGTTAAATTATCGTGGAGCGGCGGTGGAAGACGCCCCTCCACATCGAATCATCCTGATTGAGTTGGGAAGGTGAGAAAGTGGGTGAATTGCGTTTGGAAGGGGAAGATGTGAGAGAGCCGTCGTGGAATGCAAATGGACGTGGGCCACCTCAGACCCCATTGTTCGTCACTCACTCAGTGTCTCGAGTGTCTGAACGGGAAAGTTGGTGGGAGAGTCGAATGAGACAAGACTCATCATCAGCCTCACATACACATTGTGTCTACATGGTTTTAATAAATCCAACTTGGTTTTCCTCTCTTTCCATTCCTCATACCTTCGAATGTCACCCTCACAAGCGACTCGGAATATGCTCATGGAATATGCTAGGAAAATTTTCTTTAATTCCTCGATGGTTTTTCGAGTTCATTGCTCATGAATGGTGATAGATCTGTAGGCGAGTTTTGGGTGATTGTTGTGATCGTCACCCTGGAGGATCTCTTGGAGTCTCTTGAGGAGACTGGATTGTAAAATGGTTCTCATCATCCCTCGTGATGAAGTCTGAAGGAGATTTATGAAGAGGGAGAGGCGGATGAGGAAAGAGAGAGAGGGCCCGAGCGTGCAGGTGAGAGTCGCCTTCATGAAGTAATTCCAAAGGATGAACAGAAGAGCACAAAAGGTCTCCTCGAGTCCACGGCACGGAGAAACAATCAGATGCTCCTCAGCCCATGTAATTTCCCACGATTCCCTCCTTTCCTTCTAATCAGGGAAACAACAATTGTTTTTCAGCCATTCCTCACACGCTGGTCTTTTTTCCCTCCTTCGGCGGCCACTCCATCGCCACTCGCATTGAGACTCACTAGCTTCCCCTTCTGTAATTGTCGTCGCTTAGCGCCAAGAAAAACTCCACCTTCCTCGGCCTCAAAACCCTTACAAGATCCTTAGTTCTCATTCTTAGTCCAGAGAACATAAGAATGATATACGCTCAAACCAAGGGACAAACTAATAAGTATCCATCCACGTCCACCTACCCCATTAAAGAAGCTCGTGAACATTACACAACCCCTCTTGAGACACTCAATGTCTTATAGGACAATCCCCATATTTTACGACGCCAGTTCTTGTCCATTGAATCCTTAATCGATTTACAATGACCCTTTGCTCACTAGCTTTAGTATATGCAATGAATAGCAAATTTAGTTGAACTTATCATTAGTGCTACTCTTCCCATTCTCACTTCTACAAATTTATTAAATTAAACAATCGGTTATATGTAAATTACATAGGGGTCAATATGGGACATAAACTTAGGAAAATAATAGAAAGGTGGATGAGTAATTTATACCGACCAAAAGTGTGTGCACACTTTGTCAAAACGTATTAATTCCTTGGCAATTAAGGTAACTTAACTTTTACTTCCATTGCTGTAATTTCCAAAGTATCATAATAGTATTCTCGTATGTATAGAGTTTTTTAAATGTAAGATTGATATGATAGGACTATTTGGTTGTAATTCTCCATAATGGTTTGTATGAGATTGATTTTACAAGGGAAGTTTTTTAAAATGGGGAATTCATTAGCTGACACCCGCACCGGTTCTCAATGGATGCAATGAATTTGAAAAAAGATAAATAATGAGGTGACCAATTATTTGCTTATCTCACCCATTGAATAAATTATGAAGAAATTTCCTCATAGAGCGAGCTGAGTGAATGTTGGGTGAGTTTTGGGTGAGAAGGAGCGACGAATTCATTTTTTTAATCTTTGCAAAACTTTCTGTCCCTCGAGATGAAGAAAAAGATTTGACGAAGTCAACATTAGGTCAGAGCAAAAAGATATTTATTTGATTCATCACTACAAAAACTCTGGGTGGTTGAGAGGGAAAGATGGAAACTTTTCACACATTGGAATTCTTGTTGAGTTGGCAGAGGAAATTTGATATGCGAGTGGATTAATGGCTAATCCTTCTGAAAATCCGAGGAGTTGGAGGAATTTCTCATGATGGCTTTACCACGCCCCAAGATCTCATCGTGTCATCAGCTCAAATTTACTGAGAAATTTTGCCATAAGGGCCCGTGGGTTTTTGGCCGTATAAGTCTCCTTTTATCTCCCATCGCCCTTTTGAGCTCATTGAAGCCGTTGAAGACTTGAAAATCCCTTCACATTTCAGCAAGGCTTTTGGTTGAAAGAGGAGATGTGAGAGCCGAGAAAGATCAAATGCCCTCGTCGACAACTTTGAAGATCTTCACTTATTTATGAACTTATTCACCTTTGCTACACTAGATATTGTATGTATATTCATCCATGTCCCATTTAACAGACCGTCCATCCACTTCACATACTTTTCATATTAGAAAATTTTTAAAGGGCAATTCGACCCTTTCTGATTCCCCCTTTTAATGAAACTTTCACAAACTGTGGTTGTAAAAATGCCAGAAAGTTGGAAGCCAAACCTTGGCGTTGACGAAATGAATACAATTCGAGATTCAAATGCATAAAAATTTCAATATATTTATGCTTCTTTCAGGAGGATTTCTTTCAATGCATTTTGTAATCATATTTATATCTCTTTGAGATGATTTGCCAAGGCGTCTTCAACGCCTCATTCGACTAATTGCATAAATAAATAATGAGAAAGAAAGTCCACAAATCTTCGACGAGCTTGTCAGAGCGAAAATCTTAATTTGCTCATTATAAAAAAATTAATCTTTCAAACACTTGGCTGTTCATCATTCTCTAATTAAGAAATCAGATTTAGAATGTAATTTTTATATATTTGCAAAGTTTACAAGTACTCAGAGTAAAAATACACAACAAACAAATGCTTAAGTTTGCATACACTTTTATCCATTGTTGAGCCAAAGGTAAATAAAAGTTTGATTGATTCAATGATAAATTAAAAATCTCTCCCATATTGAAATTTAAATAAGCAATTTAATAGAGATTTATAATTGATATTTAATAAATCATTTCTGCTCCTTAAATATCGTGTAAATAATAATCGTGAATGATTTAATTGAAAACATATTTTCTCTCCTTTTCAGATTCAAAACTATTTGAATTCGAATGTCTTATTAATAAATTAGCATAATTATGTTATCTGCACAAGTTACTTTAAAAATTCAAGTATAAACATTATTCAAATCTAATGTGCTTTATGCAAGTACCTAAACTCCGAATCAAAAATTAAATTAGAGTTGATAATCATATAGATCACATTGGACTTATTTAGTATATACATTTGATTTAAAAATGACATTCGTGAAAAATTTCCCATTCAATCTTTGATGATTATAAATTGCAAGTTAGGACATACAAAAAATAACACTGAAGCTAATATACTGATAATATAAACAGGTACTTCGATCATGGAATGAATTATTGGGTGCTTAAGGTACTTTTATGCTTTGTAATTGCAATCTATGCATTTTTTATATAATATAAAAATAAAAATTGACCTGGTGCTTTTAAACAACGAACTTTTAATTACATTAATAAATATATACCACCAATATGAGCCAATTACGTATAAGTAAATATCAAGTGTGTCCATGCGATGTAATAAGAATAAGTGAAGCCAAAATCATCAAAATTAATTTGAAAGGACAAGTGGATGTGAAGCCCAAAAGGAAATTCACAATTATTCATCAAATAACTCACATTTTGGCTTCCATAATTATAAAAATTTATGTTATAGAAGTTTCTTGTGAGATTCATATCATCTCCTTCTCGTCCCATCCTTCATTTCCTTCCCAGTTTATTAATGGAGAACAACCGGTGGCGTTTCCTCAAAGACTTGTAAGGAAACCCAACGATTTAATTAATATTCCTCTTTAGGCGGGGTTTTGAACGACAGAAGCCGCCTCCTTTCTTTATTAATTTACATCAAGAGTGATTTAGTAGATTGAAAGGAGCAATTATTCTATTACAAGCTTCGTTCTTCATTAAGAGCAACTTAGACTCGAGTCTTTTATGTTTACAATCGCTCCTTTTGATGATGGGAATAGAAAATTGAAACTGAAGCAAATATGAGAACTCCTATAGGAAAAATTGGACTTAATAAATATATTGAGAGCTTTAGATCGGGAATCTGGATTGAAAAGCGTGGATGTTCAATTGGGCTCAATTATGCTTCCTTCTTTCTCCCGTCCGAGTCACGGCGATGCGGCTCGTAAAGTCCTATGAAACAAACTGATGGTATGGGCTTGAGAAACGAAGATGTAAAAAACCTTGTAGTCTCAATTGTTTCATAAGCGGAGTGAAGAGAAAAATTAATTATGAATAAGAATAGGAATTGGGAGTGAGTGAGCCAAGTGTGGCGAGAGAGTGAAAGAAATGGTAAATTAAAGACGATTGCAATTTAGGCCACGTTTTTTCTTCCAATCCTCCTTGAAGTTGGAAATGGGAAGAGATGGGAGGGTGCGAAGGTGTTCATATGCCCGAATTCTCTCTAAATGTTCTTGGCTTTGGAAGATAGGAAATGTAGAGATTGAGGATCTGTAATATATGTCACCTTAAATTACACTCGTTCTCGACCCCCTAAGTTCATTTTCCCTCAAAGTGACGAGGAAATAGGTGGAAGAATTCTGACATTTTTAATTTTATGGAAACTTCTCTCGAGGAGTCTTTTCTTCAAGTTAGCAGCGAGGCATTAGAATTCTCCCCTGACGTCGACACACGAGCCACCAAAGGAGCCATTACTGCTCACATGAACCAACAGACGTGTTGGAGGATATATGGCGAGGTTGACTTGTAGATGGAACGGACTCCTTCCAGAAATTTCCCAATTGAGCCTTCCTTTGACATGCGGTCAGAGGACTCGTTTTCTCTCCTCGAACATCTCTGTAAAATTCCCTATTATAGCCATCATCTCCTCGAACGACAAACCCTGGTGCATTATATTTATTGGTCAGGATTTTTGGGCGGGACTGCGGTCAAGGAAGTCGCTGTCACAGGAGAACTCGCCTTCCACGTGAAGTCAATAAAAATGAAAATTGTGAATCTCTCGCGAGCTCCTGAATCCCTCAACATGCTCGCGAACGAGGAGACCATGACAACCATCTGCGAGCAGACACACAACTATGTACATTACATACGTAGTGAAGAAACTCTCGCACCAGTCGAGTTCAAATTACGAATTCATCATTAAGGCAGAGGAGAAGATGCAGCGGACAAAGGAGTTTATGACTCGGCCTCAAAGCGAATCTCACGGACGTTTGATTTCCATAAAGCTTCTCCTCATTGGAAATGTGAAAGACAAAAGGAGAACTTCGCCATGGAATTTCTCTCGTCATTTTTAATTCCGATTTTTGCAACTCATTCTGTTTTTATATATTCTCAACTTGGTATTCAATGGCTCAAATAGAGAGACGCTTCGCCATTTTCAATGCTCATTATGCTTATGATGGATGTGCTCTCGACGCGTATTTGCTTTTTCCTATCATCCCCAGATGAGAGATTTTGGCAGGTATGAATATGAAAGGGAGGTTCATCAAAGACGTTCATTTAAAGCATTTTAACTTTGATCGCTGGTCTTTTGTTTTCTCAGAACAGAAGGGGAGCGGGTGGGCGAAGTGACGGACCAAAGTGCCAGACGAACTAAAACATTTCTCTTTGCTCTCTTTAATTAAGCTATTAATCCCACGAGCTCACCCAATTCCCCGATTTCAAATCATTGACTCTCGTGCCTCTCATTTGCCATTGTAGTTATTGCTATAAGATATGAGCATTACATTAAGATATGGCCGCGGAGTGTTTTGGAACTTTTGTATTTTATTTTAACGGAGGAAATGTAGAATTCCTCATGGATGGTTGAATTCCTCGGCCGTTGGCTCTTGCACTCTGACCCATGCGGGAAGCGGTGTGGCAAGTAATGTCAATTTAATTATGCATGGAGGCGAGTGGGAAGGGATTTCTCAGGGAGGGCAGGATGCGACTTTTCCTTCATTAGAGATCCAAGAGGAGATGCGTGCAATAAAAAGGATGCCCTGATGAGGATCGGTAAATTGGTTTAAATTTCCAACCACCACGCCTATGCTTTCCCACGCCCGTCACTCTACCTCTTACCCGAAATCTATCCAAGAGTCTCATGGTGGAGGTCGATCAAATGGCCATGTCACGTCGTCACAAATGACCTTCGCGTGAGTTCTTCTTTTGTTCCCAAGTTTAGCCAGATGTAAGTAGCGAGGAGGTAGCCCATGCCTTGCATGTCTCCAGTCAGAGAGGAAATCCACTCCGGAGACAATAAGGAATAAAATGGCAAAGTGGGAATTGAAATTTGAATCGGGCAAATATGGGTAAATGACGAGGCGCCCATTCCTCCCGTCACCGTCACATCTTGATGAGGAATGGAGACGTGAGGGAATTTGACTCGTGAGATGAGCTCGTGACTAATAGGAGTCACACTGTTGTCAATCCGCGATGTTGGGTGTAACGGGGCCTCATTGGTCCGACAAGGTTCACTTCCGGCTCCTGACCACTTTGATCTCCCAAGGAGTGTAAGGGGAGTCGGAGAATTAATTGAATTCGGCTTGGAAACGAGTTGGGCAAATAAACTTCATTTTCTCTCATTTTCTTCATTATCCCCATATTTCACTCTCGCAGTTTGCATCTATCTGGCTCCATAAATTAAACGGCGATCTATGGGCTATGAGTTCTTGTGAAGCACACATTGGTCGCCATGGAGAGAACAAGGATGAACACTCCCTGCACAGAACATGAATGTTGGGAGACAAAGCCTGTAATCATTCTAGCTGAGGACTCAAAATTCCCAAGGAAAAAAATCCATTATAAATAATTAGCAAGATTGGAGATGGTGAGGTAGAGGAGGAGGAAGGTGTGGTGTGCAATAAAAGAGTAATAATAATCAGAGAGGAGGGATTGACTGAGGAAACACGTCAGAACGTGAGTCTGTCACGATCACGATGTGGACCTGAACCTAACCGAACAGGCTTCGGAGAAAATAATCATGCAGAAAAGGAGACCGTGGGACCTTGCGAGCCTCCTCGCCGCCTCCCTTGAGAAAAATGCGGATCCCTTGGGTGAATCCCCGCCTCACCACATCCGTCCACAAGACACACGAGGACTTGCTTCTATCCCCTTCCTCCCTTTTCAGATCCAGACTCTGGACCGGAAACAACCTGCCCTTCCGCCAAGCCCAAATTAGGTCAAGATGAAACTCTAAAAATTGTCAGACTCCTACTCATGGAACGAGGTGCTTTAATTACTCAGAGTCACACTCGTTTAGATCCAATTTGACTCCAATCAATTTGATGCAATTAAGCCAACCTATCTACTAATATGTAGTCACGTACGAAAGTAAAACCGAAGTGTGCCAAAGACAAACGTAGAAAACTATACGTATAATAGAATTAAACTCCTTTGAAGCTTTGGGTTTCCTTACCTTTTTTGACTCGAAGATCAATGCAGGTAGATGGGAGCGAGTCGAGGTTTGGCCACGAGCTCCGACTTGAAGGGTAACTGTTGGGCGAAGAGTCGTCCGAGTCGGAAGAAGAGTATTCATTGGGTGAGAAAGCCCCGTCGGGGAAATCAGAGTTCCTTCGCGACGCCTCGTCATCCACTGACTTATTGACCGTCAGGTCAACCGGCTCCATCTGAATTGGCGGACATTCCGCCTAAAAACAGGAAATGAATTTAAATGCACTTCTAATCAAATCTTTACATTTTAATTGTGAATTTACTCTTCTTGTTATCCCCTATATGTATATTATCCTCATGTCTTAAGGATAGAAAAGAAAAGAGAAAATGTATGCACAATCTGCATCTCGGTGTATTTAATGTTCCTATGACGCTTACTCGTTTCATTCACTCGACTTGAAAATTCAAATGAGGCAAAGACACAAAAATTATCCATTAGAAATGAACATGTTAGAGAAAAGCACTCGCACAATATATTCCAATTCTACACAACATACATTTTAATATGCACAAAAAGCCGAGTCATAAAGTTTGTTTAATAAATCATATCCACTTTCAAAGCTTCTGCATGCTCGAATAAAAACGCCAATTGAAGAAATAAAACATACATTTTTTAAATATGCTCGAGACCTTGAAGATTCCCAGTAGTTAATAATCCTATCAAAAGGAAAGTGCTGGATATCAAAATTCGCTTCTCCTTTTCTCGTCTCCTTCATTTCTTTTAATTGGTCTCCCTTATCACATTTATGAACACAGCCCATGTTGACTGGCAGAGTGGGAATTTCGTACAATGAACAAAACTTCCTTTTATCACTTTTGTTCATGAGCCGAAGGGAATGAGCACATGTTTGGAAATGCAATGTAAGAAATTTTAGATGAGGATCCGCTCATTTCCTCACATGGGCCTCTCCATGCTATATGAAGAGATAAGAGATATCATATGGATAAGGAACAGGAGCGGAATGGAAGGGAAATGTCTCGTCACCTGTTTCTCTTTGTCACTGGTCAGAGAACAAGTGATGGCCATCATCGTCTGGCTCCAATATTTTCATTAGAACCCTCAAACCTCCAACAACAGGTTGGAGTTCACGAAGAGGTACAGGAAACCGAAATTCCTAACCTAACCTCACCCAAAAGAAGTGTCAAAACAGATTTTACGAAGAAATGGGCATTTTTCAAAAACCCGTCACCCGCCAAAGTCTTAAAATTTAAAGAAAAACGTTTTGACACTTCTTTTGGGTGAGATTAGGTCAGGTTAGAACTTGGAAAAATTTCGGTTTCCTGTACCTCTTCGTGAACTCCAACCCCAACAACCGAAAAAATGTTTTAAAAGGAATAAACACGAGGAGCTGAAATCCCTTCATTTAGATCCAATGTCTACTATAATACCCATACCTATACCATATACATTCAAACATGTATGTATTGTAGGAATGTATACATACAAGACACTTGGCCTGTACTAGCAATATACAAATGCAATACATATTTATAACAATTTTAAATTTTTATTATCCAAATTGCTCAAAGACTTCCCCAGCATTCATGAATGTTCAAAGTAGAAATGCTGAGAATAATTATGTATTTTTTAGTTTTTTATTGTGTTTATTGTCCGATACTTGTCTTTTTGACCTTAAAGATATTTCTTGGGATAATCTATGCTCGGGAATGTTTTACAGATCGGTAATGACTGATAATTGACGAGGAATTATATATGACGTATACATTGTAGTATTTCGACTGGGTGGATATGATTTCCAGTGTCTATCCGAGCTCGCCGTAAGGGGCTGTAATTTAGCCTTTCCCCTCAATGTAACAGCTGCCTCCAAGGGCGTCAATGCTGGCCTACTATAGTTGATGAAATTGAAAATTGCAGAGATTTTAATGCCAGGGGGTTTCTCGGGGATGTTTGTGGTTGTTGCTTGTTGTATTAAATGATTTTAGGTATATCTAATAAACAATTTGTTTCAATACAGCCCTTTAATATTAGTTTATGATACACATTACGCCGTTTATGATTTAAATTTAAAGGTGTGTTATGCTCTCCATTTATGATTGATTTTGGGGTGGTATTATTGAGGAGGGCTGTTAAAGAGGAGGAGCATATTTCATATCAAAATCTCTGCAATTTTCAATTTCATCGACTTTAGGCTTGCAATCTTCTGGATTCCTCCTTCCATCCGCCATGTGTTCCAGTCGATTCAGTCGGGTTGTTCTTTCTTCTGTTCTCTCTTTTTTACTTAGCATTTCCTAAAGATGGACCATTTGTGTGCATTGTCCGCAGGAACTCTGAGCGACTCATGGGGCTGGGCGCCCATTCAGTCAGGCCATAGGCGCCCGACCTACTTTAGTCCCCGTCCACAGAGTTTGCCCAACACAGTTGGGACTCTGGGACTCTCCAGAGTCTCTCATTCTGCCTCCTCTTGGATAATTATAAATGTATTCCCTTCGCTATAACATGCGAGTTTTTGAAGGGTCATCAAAGGAAAAATTTAGGGGAAGGGATGAATAGGTGTAATAAGGTTTAAATATTTAATTACCTCCTTGGAGCTCATATTTGGGCGCATATGATCGGTAGGCATGTGGTAGATCTTTTAGAAGCCCCCTGGATTAAAAAATTCTTCTTCCATCATCTCATCACGGATGAGATGCATCCGCTCCTCCACACCTTTAAGCAAAACCATTAGTTATTTTCATTGTTTTAAAAATGTAAAAACTTTTAATAATAATAAAATCTCTTTTTCAAACCAAGATAAATAAATTATAAAAGTTCCGAATCAGATTTTCCATAATCTAATGAATAAATATGCTAGGAATTCGATATATTTATGATTTGAATGACAATGGGATAAAAAAGCTTTTCAAGTCCAGACGACACGTAAATCATAAGCATTGTTTAATAATTATTCATTATGATTTAATATTATCAAACTATGAGTGTTTAATGTAAATTTTTGAATGCAGGCTAAAATTAAGAGGAATTTTACAAATCTAAATGCACAAAATTGGAAATTTGCATCTTTAAAACACATAATATATTATAACGTTTAAAACTGAGCTCAGTCAGTAGTCTCAATTAGAGACTAAGAAGGAAATAATGAATTCAATTAAAGAGGATCTTTGAGCAAGGAGAGCCCTTGTTATATTCCATCGAGAGATGAAGATGGACGGGTTAATTTCGTTGACACATTCTTCGTGGGCTCGTGATGATGACCAGGACATGAGTGAGCGTGTGAGAAAGAGATGAGTATTGACGGGCTAATCTGTGAATGATGAGAGCGAGTCGGGATGGGACGAGGCCTGGTGAGTCGAGGTGGATTTCCACGCCAGGATGACGAAGGGAGGACGCCGTGAGAACCTGTAAAGCCTCCATGTTCATAATATATCGGTTACGCGCCACGTATGATCGTGATCGATTTACTAACAATAACTCAGCGGTGAGCTGGGAGATGAGGATCTGGACGTGGTGGGTCTCATCTCCGTGTGAACTGGCAAAGTAGAGCCACCAGCCTGGTGGTGGTGCCATACCCCCACACACTCACTCACTCAGGAGAAAAATCCTGGTTTGCATACAAGTGAGTTGCGAGACCTCCCTGTTCACTCCCTCATTATGAGGAATGTGAGTTGGTGCTCATTAGATATGAGGACTCGTTCTCACACGGGACACATGGCGACCCTCCCTTGGGAACACCGACGCCCAGAGGAGCTCAAAAACCTCCAAACGAAATCTAAAAGTGAAAGTTACACCTAATGAGAAGACTATAAGACTAAGAATTCAAATTGGATCTCGATAGCCTATTGGATGTAATTCCCTTTCACATTATTAGGGCGATAAGAATGAGGCCTATTCCCCACCAATGTCTGAACAACGAAGCAAATGGGTCGAATACCTAACAAACATAAGTAATAAGAAATGAGAATGAATCCAACACATTTACTCATTTAAAGTCCTATTGGTTCAACGAGGAAAAATGGTCGTTGTGGACTCGAGAGTCCAAATGTGTCGTCGCAATGGTCCATTTCAAATATGAGAAGGAGAAAAAGAAGAAACAGGTGGTTGAGAAAGAGAATTAGACTCCTCGATGAGACTGGAAGACGAGGGTTCTCCCAAGTGTGGCTAAAGAACTCATAATGACTCATATTTGCATGGCGAGGGAGAAAAAACTGTCCACCCTCCTCCTTAACTGGGTGAGAAGTGGAGTAAAAAAAACGTGTGGCTCTGGAAGCGTCATGCGAGAAGACACGAAGAGACACGGTCATCATGTGCACGTCATGTAAATCTAGAAATTAATTCATCTCCCTTTTCTATTCCTATATGTTGATCAGTTTTTAAGGTGAGGATCCTCGCGGCCTCTTTTACAGAGTCTGACAGGGGCGTCGTCGCTAAAATCCAAACGTCTCCTCCTCCGAACATTTCCTTTAAACTCGGCTTTTAAAAACTACATGATCCTGCGTGGAGCTCAAACACGAAATGAGGCATATATAACATATATTATATTACACATAAGAATGCTCAAGACTTGAAAGACTTGATGCCTAATTATCATAATTCAGGAAATGATTCGCGGAGAATCTTCATCAAGAGGAAAACTCCTAGTCAGTGAGTGGGATTTTTATAAGGGCGGGTGGAGTCGGGTGATCAACCCAATTGAGCTCTTCGTCTGGGGAAAGTCAATTTATAAATGGAGGTTGTGTGGCCTTGAGGCCTCCTTGACGTCTCCTTGTTCCATCAAAACCTCATGGGAATCCTTATATTCAGATTCTCTAATTTCTCTATTCAGATTCGCCCGGGCTTGGTTTGCTCTATTTGGCCGCGTTCCTTGGCCAAGCTGGTCGAGACTCCTGGAGAACCAAAATGAATGAGGGGAAGGAGCGCAAAAAAAATTCTCCGGTTTCTTACTTCCTTTCGATTACAGATATTTCCCCTCATTTAAATCGTCCCTTCCCTTGTGAAGATGATAAATGAAGGAGGGAGACTCTTTTTACCTCCTTCTTCTCGCGCCTCTTCTTCCTCCTCACCGAGGAGCTCCTTTATCTCAATTACACACAATTTGTATTATCTCGGTCTATTTTGAATTTACGGAGCCAAAGGAGGATGTTCCTTCACACCGCCTTTCCCACCACCCCCAATTTATACTTTCCAAGGAATCATATGGACAAGTTAATATGACCTCATCAGGCGCCGAGCTCTTTCATTCTTCTCTTCACTCTGAAAATCCTTTTACATGGAGAGGATATACAGAGTAGGTCTAATGGCCCTTCTTTTACACAAACTCCCTTCTGTGTGTGATTGCATTGAGGAGTCTCGCGAGATTTGACTCTTCTGCAGACCCGTCCGGATCCCTAACAATGTATGAATGCAAACCGCAAAGTAATACTCGCTTCGTGTGTGGTGAATTGAAGAAAACTCAGACTTTCATCATAAAACGAGTGGCTTGACTACCCTCATTATTAGCATAATAGATCATGAAGGAAGATTGGAGAGAAAACGATGAAATCAATACGACCACGAAATGATTCCCATAAGAAGTACTACATGGCTCCGACATGGTGATTGCTATTCTCCATGGAAGATCCCAACTTGCCCTCATCTAGTCATTCCTCCTCCTCTATTCATTATCCCAATTTATTGAAAACCTCGCTACCCCCAACAAACCCACACACTCGAACAAATACACACATTCATTTCCTCTTTCTACAGTATAGTCGAAGAACACATGAATTTACTTATAAAAATTCCATTATATATTTATTTCATTATAATCCTCATACGAGCATTTCAATTGAGTCCAAGA
The DNA here is from genome assembly GCA_009869795.1 of Neelides sp. FZ-2019. NCBI lineage: Eukaryota > Metazoa > Arthropoda > Collembola > Neelipleona > Neelidae > Neelides > Neelides sp. FZ-2019. The sequence continues at coordinate 66,768 of VJMY01000023.1, read as the reverse complement.
ACTCACCGAGCTGTAAGAATATTTCTAACTAGACCCAAATGTTTTCAAAATTTGAAATTGTTCAAAGAGGAGATTTATTTTTTCCTCACTTCCACGTGGAATAAAAAAAGTTATCTTTATAGGCTGAAGTGTGGGTCAGTACTTGGTTCATTTTCTTACAGCCATGCTCGAACCAGACTCGAGGATAACATTTATAAAGATGGAATACTGGAGAAGGTTTGAGTGCTCAGGCCGGGTGGTTTTCCCAGCCTAATGGGCTCCATAAAGGAGATTCACTGTTCGTGACGCAAGATCAAATTACTCTCCTAGAAATAGACCGAGGCAGGGCAGGACTCAATCTTTCACATGGGATCTTGAGCTAACGTGGGTGAATTACACGAGGGGACTTGTGAGACTCAGAAGTTTAAGGACCAATTCCCCATGTATTAGATCCAAGAGTTCGGCACTTGGAAGAGAAGTGGTTGGAAAGTCAAAATTCACTTCCTTCTTTTTGTAAGATTATATATGGACCAGAGTGTTCTCTTGTTCCTCCACCTGTCACCCGACGAGCTTCCAGATGTCCCATGTCAATTTATAATTCTTCTTGTATGTGAATGAAAGAAAGGGTCAACCAAGATCGTAGATTCATACCTTAAAACTAGGAATTCCAAACAAGAGGAACGTCGACATTAGCTGAGTTAATTCCGAATTGATTCTTGTGGGAATTTTAGGGATTTTTGGATCCAGGCAGCCTGGATTTGAGGAACTTCACTATTCTCCCGAAACTGGAGATTAATTGTAGAGGAGGACAAGTAGGGACGAACGTGGATGAGCGGCGTGGATGGGAAAGGGGGGATGGAAGCGACCGAGCTGGAGCCGAGGCAAAGAGACACTGAGGATGCGAGAAGGGTGTGGGAGAGCACCTAAGGGGAATCCTTGTGCTCCTGCTGCTCCTGGGTGCCCATGAGAGCTCAGCTGGTTTGCCCAGGAACTGCCCCGCTCTCCCTCCGTCCACTTTTGGGAATTTGGGTGGTGTTGAGGATCTCCTTGCGAAACTCTTCCTTCGCCTCTTTCATCCTTTGGGAGGATGAGTCCAAGGCTCCGACCCCCTTCACTCACAGCCAAATTGAGACCTAATGAGGAAGATGGCCCACCGTTTCCCTCGACCCCATGCAACCAAACAGACCCGAGACTCAAACCAACTTGCAAATCCCTCCTGGATAAATTCACCTCTATTCACATTCTTGGCAAAAACGAGACAAAACACGAGGAATTACAGAATATTTCCGCCCTGACGGAATTCTACTCCCAGTTTTTTCTTTCCCGCTCATCTTCAAGCTCAACCAACGCCTTTTTATACACGACAACTTCACGCCAAAGTGAATTGAATAGGAATTAATCCAAAGCTCTCTTTACATTCATCGGCGTCTATAGAGATGAAAACAAACAAAGAACAAAGTTTATTAGAGAATGAAATTAATGAAAACGTGTTAAAAAATGTTAACATATTTACATATGAAATTATATTTTTGTCCATGAATTTTCTTCTCATTGTCAGTCCCAGGTTTAAAGAACAAATATAAGAATTTGAATATTTTAAAAAAAGAAGAGGTTTGTTGTTGTTCCCAAACACCTGCAATGACTATTTGTAAACAAATTGATAAAATCATGTTTGTACATTATGATATGTGTATATAACAAGGTGTAGGTACATATAGGAATATAAAAGACTGCAGTTGACATTGTAAGCTATTAGTGCATTGACAACCAAGCGCTGTACATAAAAATGCCCAATCCTTGCATAGATAAAAATTGATCTACAGCGTCGTTTTGGACCTCTCAATGGGTGAATGTCTAATTGAGGCGTCTCGCGAATGTGTGTATCTCTTAATGGGGAATGATGAGGCGGCGCATATTTGACTTGCCATTAGGTCAATGAATTGATTTCGAAAAGGCTCGTCAGTTGGCATAAAGGCGTTTGCTCAGCAATTGAGGATGCATTGAAGAGGCAACTCGTCCTGAAGGCTCCTCACCATCGTCAAATCCCCCTTTCCCATTTTCCCATCTTCACCAGCCTCAGTCACTTGAGAGGTCCTCGACGATGAGAAAGACTCGAGTGGCGGTGGCAAGTCACTGTGCCAAGGCTGTTGATATGCCGAGAGGAGACGAACTAATATTATCATTCCTACCTTGCAGAAAATGTGAAGCAATAGTAATTAAATGAGAAGAAGCTGAAGGATCTCTCAATGAGTCTCTTTCATCCTCCCATGCATCCCTGGGAGAAGACCAACATCCCCATGTAATGTTCTTACATCCCCATGTAGCTCATCCCTCTCACCCATCTCCGCCTTATTCAGCTATTCAGACCTGCAGAGGAGAATGGAGGAGCGAGAATGGGAAACCAAATACATAGTAGTGACCTTTTACAGCGACGTTCCAATCCTCCGTCTCTCACGAGACGACTCAACATTAATATCCAAGAACTGCCGAATTGTGCCACTATGTACTCAAGAACCAGACTTCCACATGTCCTATCCAGAATAGTACAAAGATCCTCCCAGCCGCACATCCCACTTCACTAATAATATAAGTTAATTTCTTCATTCCTCTTTCCACTTCTACTTATTGATGTTCAACAAGTTGGACAGAAGGTTTATAAATGGCACACCTTAAGAATCATTTTCTCTCTATTCATAAATCTCTTATTTCTTGTAACGGACCAATTGTCTAGATTTTCTATTATGTGAATAATAATTGAGAAAAAGCTTATAAAATGATTAGGATTTCAAATATGTTTTAGCCAAATTAATTCTTAAAAAACATTTATAGTTACAAATAATATGAATACGAGTTCATATAGAGTTCTTATAAATAGAATAGAATCGTAGCATAGTACCTAATATGAAATGGCGAATAGAAAAAGGCAGCTACTCATCGTTAGAGAACAATAAATTTGAGCATAAGATTTTAATGCTTTTGTTTTGAAGGCAGGGAACTTAAGAGTTAATTGAAACAAGAGAAATGAATTACTCAGTGTGGCGATGAGGGTGTGGATTGTTTTAGTTCTTGAAGTGAAAGATGTTGCCTCGAGAAGAATCCCGGAGGGTGCGAGCACGATGATCACGGCTTTTCACCAGATTGCCACAACAGCCCGTCAAATTGATAAATCTTGGAAAGATCAACGAGGCCTTTGGCTTCTCTTCTCATTTACACACATTGTTCTATATTAATTTTTTCCTTCAGCTTATTTGACAAAAGGTAGGCAAAACGAAGAATAAATATTCTGCAAAAAAATTAATTCAAACAATTGTGAGAATATGGAGTATTTCTAATGCGTAACTGTAATCTAATATTACTTAATATCAAAGTTGTACGTTTTATATATTAAAAAGATAGCAAATTCTTTATTCAGACATACCTATCAGTATTTAATACAAAGAGGATATAACGTATTTACCCATGAAATGATTAAAGAAATAATAAAATGAGTTACTAATCTGCTATATTATATTACTCCCCAGAGCAGAGCAAGAATTATTTATCTCTTAGAAAATGTAATTTAAAGAAACATATATTATTATTACAGGATTGCATGAACGGAGAACACAAGATACACATGCATAATATGTATACCAAGAACCATATTTAACAAGGCAAAAATTGTGCAACAATGAAATAATTACAACAATGTATCATATGTTGAAGGGCGATGAAGGACGAAAATAAGATCTTCATTTAGCAATAAAAGAAATTGAGGAAATTGAAGGCAAGTGAAGTGGAGAAGTAAACTATATCAAGATCTCACTATATTTATTATATACATACATTTATCCACATATAAATAATTCCTGGAAAATCTGTAATGTGAATAAAGGAATCATTAAAAAAAACTCAATGTCCAACATGGCACGTCAAATACGCACATAGCAAGGTGAGTTTGATCTTAATGTATTAATCATCGACCTGTGTGTAAAATGAAGAAAAGAAAAAAACCCATTCGTGTATTTTCGCTCGAGATGTAATGAAAGTGGAGGTAGTGGGAAAAAGGAATTACATAACTTGTAGCGTGGAGTGGACCAGATGATGCGTATTATTAAGATGAAATAACCCAGTGATGATTAATTTAGGAAATGGGGCGCATAATGAGATTGTTGAGAAGATTAGTGGGATCGGAGCAGGGACGCCTCGAGCTCCGACGTTTTTACCCATTGGGAATCTCCGTTGACTCCTTTGGTTCTTTCCTCCATTGGGAATCTCGAGAGAAGTGGCCTTATGTGGGCAATAGGTGTTTAGGTGAGATCCATCACACCCTACGCTCCCCTCGCCAAATTCACTAAAAAAACATTCTTCGTCATCCTCCTTTTGATATTTTATATCAAGGTGGGATCCTTTATTGGTTCTCTCAATGAGCAAAAGAACCCCAAATTCTTGTCAACTCGCCCATGCACCCAGTGGAGGATTCGACGCGGAGGGAAACGTCGGAGAAAAAGGGAATCTCTTGGGTCAAATCCAAGTCATCTTGAAAGTCTTTAATGGAGAGAAGAAGGATGAGACAGAAAGTTATTCATTTCACCACTCCCCTCTCCTTAACATTACACCTTCCCCTCATTAATCTCCTACTCACTTCACTCCTAGAGATTTGAATACCAAGACTCTCCTGTCTTTTATGAAGGCTAAAAGACTCAACTTGTCTTTTTCACCCTTTTTAACCCTCGTTTGCCTCCCTAATGTCATTTTCTAATGTGCTTACAATTAGTTTGAACAAAACCTTCTTTTTCCACCCGTTTCCCATTTAATGTCATTTGGCCATTAAAAAGTCCAAATTTTATCCTTTGGATTTCAAACCATGATGACCTGACCTATCTGTAAAGGATGAACAAAAGGAATTAAAAGATTAACTCCCCAAATGAATAATTATAGATGAAAAACCTTTGCATTTGGATTAGAGGGATTTTGGTTCAATATTGAAAAGGATGTGAAATGACCTTTGTAAGAATCGCAAGACCTCTGACCTTCTCCATCGAATCAAAATAAATCTCTTTTAATTTATTGCCTTCATTTTTCTCTGCTCGAGTCCAGGTTGGAGTGAGAGAGGGAGTTCATAGGAAGAGTTCCATAAAGCTCAACAGGTATTTCGTATAAAGACTCAATGCATTTGTCTGCTAATCTTATGCACATTTGTTCCTCTAAGTAAGGGCGTGTATTTGCTCACTTGTCATTCCAATTCTCCATGTCCATCTCTCCTTGAAACTTTGGCGGTGAACGAGGCGAAGAAAAGGAGATGATGATGTATGGAATGTAAATACTTCCTAAATGGGAATGCAATTCAATTTTTGCGAGTCTTTAGTGCCATTTTGGAGTCCGAAAGATGTGGATCTCCATACTTGCATATTTACATGGATGTGCATGAGTATAAATACAACCAGGTTGGACATCCTTTGCACTTCATTTGATTTTGAAATTATTTCTAAATGTAAGAAGGATTTGTGCAAAGTTCGTTGTATGTTGGTTGTAAATCTGCCATGCGGAGACTCCTTGTATTCATTTCCTCTTCATTTGGGTGCCTTTTGTTTTTTGTAAATTTAAATAATACATGGGCTTCTCAACCCTTATTTATGACTCGGCTATTGTCATTCGCATTTTTATTTTTTTAAATATGGAAGTGAAATCTCTGATATTGCGATATTGGCTCTGCTGGACAGAATATACAAGGGATTTCTTTCATAAAAACTCATTGTTAGTGCTTATAAAAAAAAATTGGATCCGATTAATGACATATGCAACTGTTCGTCCAATAACTCTATGAATTTATTATTTGTCGACTGTAAACAAAGTAATCTTTTCTTTTTCTGTTTAATTCTTAATATATTTTCTTTCATGATGTTTGACTATTAATCAAAGAATGTTTAAATAAATTTTTAGAATTTCTAGCATGAAATTTTACCCTTGGCCTCATTTTAGACTAAAAGAAAAACCAGAGGTGACACCCTTTTGATCTCTCTAAATCCACTCAAGATCACCTATTCGTTTGAAGGATAAATTAGACATTTGAGCTCTTCGGCACTACATTGATGAGACGCGAAATTGTTTACACACAAAAAACACTTTTACCTCAATGATCCTTCCAACTTGAAGTCTTTTTTCCTTTTTTGCATTCATTTTCATCCTTTCAACATTTTAATATATAATGGTAAAAAATTTGGCAGTCAATTACAAACTTATGAGTACCACACGGTTTTTCTACTTATATATAATTATAATATGTTTATATGATACATTCTATGCATTGGACAAAATTCTCAAGATGAAACCTGAAATGCATCATTTATTAAATATTTTAGTACAATACAAAAAGATTGGAACAGATTTCATTTTCAACTCATAAAGAAGCGTCTTATTAGGTATATTTATTCTTTTAATGTTTCAATAAAAATATTTTCACTATAAAAGACATTATCCAAATTTCTAAATTGTTTTTACTGAATGAATTGAATGAAATTTTGCTTTCACCATTTCGTCATTTGTTTACATAAAACTATAAAACATCGTGTTAATCAGATTTCATTTTTCTCATGAACTCATCATGCATCATTATACTTTTTTGTTTGTTCTCTTTTGAAACTCAAGACATGAGATTGAAAGTCTCATGTACACCTTCATCCTTAGGCTAATTTAAAATCAGAACCAATCAAGTAAGTTTGCTCTAGTCAAAGTACAATTTCATATAGGCGATCTTGTGAAATATTTAAATTAATAGACACATTCAAACTGTGTATATAATCGACTATATAAACTGAGTCCGTGCAACAGGTGTAATGGTTCAAATAAGCTCAAGAATATCAGAATACATATTCCAAAGTACACGACAAAAAATATCTACATCTTTTAATATTCTTTAAAGTGAAATATGCCGAATTGTGCATGAACTTCGTTTGAATGGAGGAATAAACTTCTAATAAAACTTAATCTTTGAGCTTATTAGCTCCAAAATGGATGTTTTGAGAAATGGAGGGTTTGGGAGGAAAGTGCGAGAAGCGGAAATGATTGAAGGAATTTGTTCCTCTGGGCGGTGGTGTCTCGTGTGAATCCTGAGTTGTGGCTATTACCTCAAATATGATACATTTGATGATTGGGAAGTCGAAGGACCGAAGATCTCGAAGGAGAGATCTTTTCAACCCTAATCAACTCCCAAGTTCTCTTGCTCAATCCCAAGTCTCCTCCTTTCCATTGTTTGAACAACTTCGTAGGAACGTACAAGACTTTGATCGACGCGTACACATCTCTCTCTACTACACCCCTTAAAACGGCTCGAACATGCAAAAACTCATGTGAAAGGATTTACTAACTCCAAATGAACGCGGAAAACTTTTCTATGATGTTTCATAGAAATTAAATACTTTTTTTTATTAGCAGGCAGAATGTAATCTTCGCAGATCATGGATTTTTAGACAAGAATCAGTGCAACAACACTGCTCACTTTCTGCTCAATACTACTTATGTTAGCAATACGATATGCAAGTTGTATTATACATAATGCTAGTCAAGTCATATACACATATATCCTTCTTATATTCAATTTATAATGCAAATGAGAATATGATTTTAGTAATTATTAAATAATTACATTTATTTCACTCATTTGTTCTTTGCTTATTTCTTGGCTTCACAATAAGGAAACCTTACATGCAAACTATTTAATTGATACTTAAGGAAAATTTACGAACGGATTTATTATCTAAATGAAATTTACTTTAAATAGAATATTAATTTTTGGTGCTTGTTCTTTTTCTAATATGATTAAATGCCTTCCACCTTGCATTTTCTTGGTGATAAGAAGCACATTCTGGGAATTGTTAAAAATTGTTCAGACGATAAGGAATGGATTGAAGATGAAAACTCAAGTGGAATATTGTCCACTTGATGAGTCAAAAAGTAACATGAGGGCTGAGCTCACCAATTGCTCGTCTTTCCCAACGAAAGAAAGCCAAAAGGCGTCTCGATATATACAGTTGAGCACTTTTTGTAAAAGCCACTAGAGCATATAAGACTTTAATACTCACACAGACGACATGCCAAGAGATAATAAAAGTAACAGGGTTAGATACACATGTAAGTTTATTGCGTGTCGTAAAGTGAAGATTCGCGAATATTTCTGCAAACCCCTTAAAGTGATGTAACACGAAACAACTTGAGTTAAACAAGATTGGTAATCACACGCGTAAGTAGAGTATCTCATATCTCTTGGTCATTAGCTGAGAATGTTTCTATTGGCGACTATGAGAGATCTCTATAGGAAGACACTCAACATGAGGTTTCAAGTAACATCATATGACAACTTGCAATCATTGGACTCGTCACATGTCGCTTGACGTCTTATTTAAACAGTTTCACTTGGATACTCAAAACTTTAATTATCATATGGATATTCAAGTTGAATATCTAGGAAATCAATTGATTTTCAAATATTAAAATTATTCTCTTATTTACAAGAAATCGAGTAATCGAAGAGTTTAAACTAGGATACAATGAATAATATCTAAATGTACTATTAAATTATTACTTATAACATGTTATCATATATGTATTGTAAATTGTAATGATTATTTATAATATGAAAGGTTCATTAAATTGTTAGAAAAGTTTGAATCTTATTATTGTTAGAATCTATTTTTGTCCAATCAAAAGGCTTTCAATGCAAACATTGTGATGGAAAGAAAAAATATTTTTTATTAGTCAATTTGAGTAAAACGACGGTAGCTGCAAGAGTGTAAGATAGAAAATCAGGCAAGGTGTTATTTGTTTGCTAATAATATTTCATTTTAAATAAAATATTTTAATGCATTTAGGAACTGTTATATTGATTTAAAAAGGTCCATGTTTTATGAAAAGAAGATTTGAAGATGAGGTTGAAAAAATGATCAACTTTGGTAAGATGAACATTAAAAGTGGTGAGAACAAGGAGATTCTTGGCTGATAGGAAACTTTGTATATCCAAGGAGAATTGTTTCCTTCATGGAGTACAAGTTTATGTTGTGTAGTACGAGATAAGTCAGCGGATAATCGTAATTTATGATATGATCCATTTGATCAATTATAGAGAAAGAAGAAGGGTTAGATGAGGAGACGGGATAAGAGATCATTACAAAGATTTGGATTCCATCTTTACTCGAGTTGTCCATCAGAAACAGGATTAGGACTCAAGATGTCTGGAGATCCTTCTACTTGCGTGTTCCATCTGATTTGGCGTAAATTGGGTCTCCGCTCTTGTCCTGAGGAGATGGATCTTGTGAGTTCGAGGGCCTCCATGGCCCGTCCAACAACCGCTTACATACACTCGCCAAAATAAAAACACTCAAGAGATGATGAGGGTGAAAGGGTGAGTTGAGTAGGTCGACGAAGCTCACACTCAAATCAAACAAAACCCATAAATTTTCATTTGAGATCTCGAAGGAATTTTGATGAATTCCACCGTTTTGCACCAATTTCACATTTTGCTAAAAAAAATCTTTCCACATTTCAATAATACATTCCCATTAAGGATTAAACTTATATTATATGGAAATAAAGTACAAATGTATTTATCAAACTGTTTTAACAATTTTTAATACATTTTTATGATGAATTACTGAACTAAAGTTATTAAATGCTAACTGAAATCACAATAAGTAGTAATACATAGCTGTAATACATATATAATATATAACTTGTTTTTTATATTAAAGTATTTATTATGGAGAGCATATACTATATAAATAATGCTTCTGTTTATGTATAATTTTTTTATGTTTTTACAAATATAATATGCAGTGTATCTTATGAAAACTTAAACCATTACATGTGTGTCTATAATCTCTATAGATATATTATACAAAGTGGGTGTTTATATTTGTAATCGCATTTTGCAAGGGCATGTAAAATATAACGCATTGACTCTTCTTGACTTTTCAACTCCATCGTCATTTTTCTCGGCTGCGTGTGATGGAGAAAAAGAGAAGTAGCTGAAAAGGTTCGCTTATCTTTCCTTATTTACGAGAACGCTCCTGAGGCATGTAAACAATGTTGTTGTCCCTATAACTTCTCTGATTATAACTAATGAGTAAGACAAATAGCAAATGAAAATCGTCTCCTTACATTGACAAGACGCGTTTCATCAAAAATAATTGCAACTACGTTTATTCTAAATGAAATTAAAGTTTGTGGAATCCTTTCATCAAAATTCCTTTTAGCTTCGACGTTACGAGTCTCCTCTGGACGCGATCGTCGTTTCACGATGACCTGTGCATTTTTTGAAAAGACCTTCCTCTCAACACGAAACATTCTAACTTTTTTCCACGGAATTTATTGAGGATTTGGTTCTCTTTAGAAGAAAATCTCTTGAAGGAGATGAAGATCACACACAGGAACTCCATGTTTTTCAACGTCTCATCACTTTGATTTAAACTTGAAAACTTAAAATTTAACTCGCCTTAAATGCTAACAAGAATTTTGTACCAATTGAATATTTTAGGATTACTAAATGATTTAGCTGGGTTATGAAAAATTAATGGAAACTTCCTTTAAACTTACTGTTCATGTTCATTTAACATGTAACATGTTCTACTTTGAAAGTCTTGCTAGGAATCTAAAGACTATATGAATTTAAAACAAAGATATAATTAATTGATCAGGATGTTGCTTTATCATTTGATACAGTTTGGAAAAGATAGGAATTTTTTATGGTGAAGTGATTGAATCATTGCTTGAAGGATATTCATTTGTTCAATTATCTATAAAGTTAATAGATTTCCAAACCATTGAGAATGAAACCCAACCCCTTCACTTTATATATACATACTGTTTGAATTTAACAACCTTCTGTGTGATGTGATTCCTCAAGTCTCAATTCCTCTACGCCAATTAAAAAGAGGAGGAATTTCAAGTTATAAACTTTGAATACCAAACAACTCCCATTTAAATCCATCAAACTTTGAAAATAAAATAGTGAAAATTTATTTTCATTTAATAATTAGCCGGCTAATAAATTTATAATAAATATTGCCAAAAGTTTTGCTTTCTGGCATTTCTTTGGCTCACTTATGTAATGAGAATGATTGAAATGAATAATAGAATAATTGTTCGAATCCGGGGCATTACTTTGTATCATATATACTTACATCACGAATTCCTCATAAAACCCAATGTTGGTTCTCGAGGTGAATGCAATCTGTCAAACGAACGTGTCTTTTCATAACTTGTTAAGTATAGAGAATATATATGTATATATTATCTATAAGTCCCAATTCAAGCAACTAGTTCAAGTGTTCAGGTATAATAAAATAAAAGTACGTGTGTCATGGAGCAATTGGATTTTTTTAATTGATGAGTCTGTAGTATTAATTGTAAATTTTGCTAGGGTATTCTCGACTTCCCATCACGATCCTCTTGTTGAAAGATCTTGGTTAGCTCGGAGAGGCTCAGCCATCACGCGAAACGAGTGGTCGCAGGTAATAAAATGCCCAGCTCGAAAAAAGTCTTGATGGAGATGCGGATAAGCCAATCGGATTTTTTCGTAATAAACAGAGTGAAATATCTCTATTAGGCCCTAATGGACCCAAAGTGGAGCAACAAATCAATATGTAGTTTTGTGTGAAGACGCGTCCAGTCGCCTCCACTCAACTGCAAAGGAGTGCTGGGCTCCGTTGCCATCTGCAATTAAAATCTACTTGAACTCGAAGCTCATTAAGGAAAGATGGAAGGGAACGGAGGACGCCTTTGGGCCTCACAGAAGCTCCCTTACTCCTCATTAATACATTACGAGAGAAGTCTGAGCTTCCATTTCCCCCACACAATCATCGCCCTCATCAGCAATGCTCTTGATGACTTTGACCTCCTCGGCAGCCCAAGTAAATATTTCCCTCTTTTATTCCCATCTCTATGAAAAGTTCTTGGCGGGTTGTAAGAATTCACTCACATTGCCAAAACACGACTCTGAATAAAGAATAAACCTCTAGAGCAACTTTTCCCATTTACAGTCCACTTCCCTTCATTCTGCAAGTGATGTGTGTGTGCTTTGGTTGAAAAAGGGGAAAACGTTGGTTCTTTCATGGGGCGGCGGCTCCTTTGAAAGTAGAAAAAAGAAGAGGGAAACCAATTCCTCACTTCCCAATTAAGCTCAATTAATGAAGGTGACAGTTTAATAGGCCGAAGGGGGCAAAGAGGAAGGTCGACCCAAGCGCCAGGTACCACGATGACAATGTGCTAATACACATTAATTGCAAATAGAAGATTTAAGCGAAAGACTCCATCTCGCCATTAGATCTGTTGGGAGCAAGGTGAGAGAAGCGGTAATTGGGCAAATGATACTTGAAATGCCGAAGATTCGAAGGAAACTCCTTGCAGATTCATTCCGTCCTTTTCTCACCTTCTCCCTCTACTACGCCCCTTCTCCATTAGGAATGGAATTGAAAGTGGGATTTTCTTAACCAATTGATTAGAAAGAGTATTGAGCTTAATTAGGTAGCCATTCCTCCGAGACATCGCTAAACACGGCCATGTAACCCCGACATTTCAACAAGAGTCCAATCCCACCTTTCTGCACTCACCATTCGCAACATCATACAAAAATATGACAACACATTTCATACCTATATTATTATAGTCTAAGTGTTGAATTCACTGTACATGAGTTCTTATAATATGGCAATAGACGGATATATACATAAGTACAGTTGGTGTATGATCGCCTTGACTATAAATGGCTCAAAAGTGAAGCGGAATGATTACTACACTGTGTAATTGTATTGGAGCATTGGGAAGTCGCCGAGGGAATTGAACATTGATTTGAGCGGAATTCATATGACAAGACCTACAGGGAAGAAGTAAATAAATTCCATTTGTAATTTAAATGAGATGATAGGAGGAGAATTTACCGAAACATATTTAACTCATCAGGGAGTTACCTTGACTCATAACTCGTCCTAGTTGATTGTACTGGAGGAGTCTCGCGCCCTTCTCCTTTCTCAAGGAGAGATTGAGGCGAAGAGAGCCAACTACTTCTCTTACCCTTTAATTCAATCGACTCCTCATAGCCAGACTACACATGTCTTGAGATCCACACTGGGACTCGTTCCAGGAATGAGAATTTCCATAACAAGTCTCCTTAAAGATGTTTGTGCGAAGGAAGTGCGGATGAAACCAGGCTTCTAATTTAATTCCAATTCTCCTTCACTCAGGAATACAAAAGGGAATTCTTTGGCCCGCCGCTCCCTCGACCGAGGAAAAACATTCCCAATTTCCCCTTTAGATTTACCTCTTTAAACCCAATCAGCGACCAAGTGTGTAATCATGGGATTAGGGAGCATTTTCTCGTTCTAATGAAAATACAGGAGGAATGCCTTTTTCCTTCCCGCCGCAATTCCCCTACCATTCACTCTCCAACTAACTATAAGAATCATGTTCATTTGACCAAATGAGGAAAATTATTTATTAAACCAATTTAAAAAAATCTCATTCAACTTTGACTCTCCTATACCTTCAACATTTGGTCCGCTATCTCTCTAAGGGCCGTAATTTCAATTTATACTCAATAACGTGTATTAAACTCAAATTCAATACCTTCACCAACACGTTCGACTCCTTCCTTTTTATAAGTGAACATTGTGTTCAGGAAAGATTCAAATATTAGAACTTTTTTCCTAACGGAGTTCATCTCTTTTCTTCTTCTTCTGGTAACAATAATCTGTTCTTATATAATTTAACATTTAAAATCAACTCACCTGAAATCTTCTACATATTGTATGTATGCATGTATTTGCTGTACCTATACCTACATTTAAATTCACTTCAGTTCGAACATAAGAAATATAATGAAAATATGGGCAAATATATTAGATCATACATTATGAACTTAGCCATATAAGCCTGGTGACTGACCATTTACGTGAGTAACTGAAAATCAAAGCGGATTAGCATAGTTAATTTTTAATGTAAATACGAGACAAAAGGGAGAACGGGATCATTTTGATGTGTTTAATGCTTTGGAGGATGAATTGAAGATGATGAGGGAGATACTGGCGGAGTCAATGGAGAAATGATTTGTATCTCAATACAAAGGGATTTAGAAGCTCCAATTTGGTTTCATCACATCATCACTGAAGCTGACAACTGTAACCATTTATCTCAATGTGCCAATAGCCAGAGAAGATGATTAATAGTTGCCAGAGAACATGAAATGTCAATTCTTATTATATGGGAGTTTATATGAGATCTCGACTCATCAGATTCGCTTTATTTCTCCTCCAAATGTCCCCGAAGTTGTTGTTCTTCTTCGCCCAAACATCCATTCACTCGCAACTTCATTTTCTTTCGTTCATTCTTATAGCTTACCTACATTCAATAATGTTGAACAATTGTATCAATTCTTGCCTCAAATTAAGAACAGGACAAAAGACAGACAAGTGTAAAAGAACGTAAATAACTCAATAATTAGAAATACCTATGAGATCTGTATTACTTATAGCAATATAGTCGGTTTGTATCTATGATAGCTATGGTATATACGAAGTTTTATTTTATAGTTTTTATTATTTTATGTATTACACAATACAGTTGTATGTTGTATGTTTTTTCCTAAGAACACACATATCTCTTTTACATAATTCCATCATTAAATTGCCCTTTAAATCACGCACTCCCTTTGAAATCTCTCAAATACAAATATTTATAATCTTAATGCTCATTTTATACATTGAATACACGTACGCTAGATATGTATAATAAACACCCTTATGCTTTATGATTGGTTTTAAAATATTTCGCCTTCACTGGTCAAAGGATCAATTAAGATATTAAGATAGCTATATAAAGCTCCGTTAAAATGTATTGCAAATTGCATGATCATGAGTGAAGGCTTGCCTAACTCCTGAATGACGACAAAGAACTTTGTAAGACAATGAAGGAAGGAGAGATGTCAATTTTCAGTTGCCACTGGAAAAATCGGCAAGGCCAGCGACTGGGAGATTTCTATTGAGAGGTAATTAGTAAAGAAGAAGATAATATCTTCAGGGGGTATTTTTGCATGAGGATTTCCTTCATTCATCGGCCCTGCCAGGAATTAATTCCACACGAAGATGGTGAGGGAGCCGAAAGAACCCACAAGTGGGGAACAATCAATGCATTGTGAAGAGCCAAGTCAATTCTTCCTTCTCATCTCTCACTCACTCGAAGTCAAAATTACAAATGTGTAATAGAAGATCAATGAGTCAAATACAATGAAATGGTCATAGACAATCACTTTCCGACCGCTGGCTCGGGGTCAAAGAATTTAATTCTCCGTTCTCCCTTTAAATTCATACTTTTTCAAACTTGATAGCTCGGCATGAAGAAGTGCAATTTTTATTATTTTTTTCTTTGGCAGCTCAATCGGGTGTGCATGGATTAAATTGGTTAATTGAGAGTAGAATAGAAGAAGGAAGACGTCTCAACACCCGCGGAGATTTGATTCATCCACCTCGGCCTGTTTTATCCTTCGATCAGGGAGATCCATGAACACACGAGGTCTCCAAGTGAGGATGGGAAGGCAATTTATTTCCAAAATGTAATCACGGGAAAGATAAAAAGAAATCCTCGCAATGTATCGAAAAGAATCATCTTGCACTGAGTCCAATATCTTTCATCCTTTAAGACACCAAAATGCTTGAAACATTAGTCAAAGAGTCGAAGGGGAAAAAGAGTTTTAATTATTCAATTCACGCTTCGCTTGGATATGTTGAGGTTTTGTGTCTGAGATAAATCCCTTTTAATTCTATCAAATGGACACACCCCATTCGGAACCGTTTGAGCATGAAGGTACGCCGAAGAGCTTCGAAATCAAATTTGACTTACTGGCTCATCGAGACACAACACATTGGATAAATTCATTACACACGTGAAGCATTGTTATACAAAATACAACTCGTACAAATGTTCTGATCATAACCATACATGTGTCATTTCAGATAGCAAACTATTTAATACATGTTTACATGTAAATATGAATACTCAATGTGAGAAATATAAAAATGATTTTTTTAAATCAAACATAAGCTAAATTCTTTCTCTTGACATTGACATTCATGTATCTAATCGTAAGTAAGATAATTAAAATATCTTTAATTGTACGCCTATTTACATGGTTGGAAATAAAAAATTTGATTTCCACCAAAGTTTAAATAAAAAAATAAAATATAACTAATTCTTAAAAGCTCATAATCAATTGTTAAACTATATATAAAAATGATACTCAATTAACATATAAATTAGAAGTATATTTAAAAAATAAAATTCAAGTTGACACAGATCTTTTCTAGTATAATACCATGATTCAAAGATTCTTAGAAGACAAATGCACATTTAAAAGAAAATTAGACATATGTTTTTAATATTTAATTAAACGGTTTATGTGAAAGGCCTGAACGATATATACGACGCGTTGGAATGCTGCAAATAATATTTTACTTGCATGGCCATTTTCTGATTTCCTTACCACCCAAGCAAATAATATTCGCGTCTCTATTTTTGTCTTTTTCTCACTCATTGATCCATTAAAATAATTTCTCCAATTCAAGATTCACAACTCACAATTATGATCCTTCGCATAAATTACGTACGTAGGGAGCCTATATACTTACAAATCTTTATGTAAAGGCTTGATCGAATATTAATTAACTCTTAACTCGAAGGGGACGGAAGGAGCCAACCATCTCCAAGCCTACATAATATACCCCTTTAAAACCACCTTTTCACACACACACACGCACTTTCATATTCATCATAATATAGATCATAGATCATACATACTGTTCTCCCGGAAAAAGTACGTTGACATTGGAAATCGATTTGTTTGTTACTAGCTCCAATTTAACTAAATAAATAATATTATATAGAAATCTAAAAAAAACTTAACATTAAGTGTGCATGGAAAAGTTTTTTTTGATTTTCTATATAATATTATTTATTTAGATAAATTAGAGCTAGTAACAAACAAATCGGTTTCCAATGTCAACGTACTTTATCCGAGGGAACAGTACCTAATAAATATAAAGTATAGAATGCTTGGTAGGTATGTAGATTAATCACCCAAAGATAAAAGCCTGCTCCGGTTTATCTTTCACGCTCCCTTTTATGAATTTATAAGTTGATCTTCTCGGCGGCTTCTGTTCTACTCGTCCCAGAATTAAAATATTTATTTACTCCCAAGACGCTCGGAGAAGAGATCCTTGAGGTTCAGAGTTGGGTGAGGTGTATTCCTCGACTACATACATATATACAGGGAATGGGATCTTGAAGAGCAGCAACGAATAATTCTTCGAATGAGATATGATTATAATCCCACATGCCGGCGGATCTCCTCAAATTATTTTCCAAGATTTATTTTCTTACCAAACGCCATTTACGTAGATTTGATTCGCCCGATCAAAATTTATTCTTGAGATAAATTGATCCAGAATGAAAAAAATTGAAAACGATTGTGGGAGATTTGCATAAAAAAGTGATTTAATCCAAAAAAGAGATTGGATACTTTTACAAACATCGGATTAACAATGTCGAGCCAAAGTCATAAGACTTATAATGGTAAAGCTACTTGTGAAAAAAACTCTTTGCACGGTCGTTCAACAGAGACACCCTTAATTCTCATCTCATTTCATATACTTAAATGGCAATGCATACACACACACACCTCTGGCATACATGTTTGGAAACTTTTGTTTTATAAATCTCCCATTTTAATCCTTAAGCCGACGATGTGAAGAATTGAATTTCATCGCCATGCTGAGAATACAAATGGTTAAGAAGAGCTCCAGGCGTTTGTTAAATCAATTATACAATTGGTTTAATTAATAAACGATTTCTAAATGTTACTTTTGTGCAAGTCACTAAACTTCTAGTTGGCGTAATTAAATCTCCAATTCTCTCACGACTATTTCAATAGTAAAGCAATATCATTTATTTTGGTTCACAGGCAAAGTTTGTTCATAATAAATTGAACTTTAATTCATACTGCCCTTTAACCATTTTTATTTAATGTAAATTAAAAACTTACACTACTTGTAATTTGTAATATTATATGCACACTGACTATGTATATATGATCCATATTAGGGTGAAAAATGATAAGGACACAAGACTTTGCAACTTTGAGACCAAGCTACATTAAACTTCATCTTGGGACTTTTAAGATGAAAGATGAATGTTGCATAGAATGAACAAATCATTAATGTTTTGTATGAGATTTCAAAAGAACCGACTTGAATATTTATCTTGCACACTTGATATGTCATTAGTAAAAGAATTGATGTATTGGTGGTGTGGAGTTAAAGGGGATTAATTGATAAGTAAATAAAATAAAGGAGGCAATAAATAAAAAAGAAATATCTGTGGGAAACCAACGTCCCCCACCGACCCTCATTCCACATGCACAATTGCTCTCTGGATTGGAAAGAAGGAGGAGGACGTATAATTGCTACTGTGTGTGCAATGAATTGAATTTACTTCCATTGATTTATAAACCCAGTAGTTCCCTGGGAGTTCACTTGGCCCAATAAATGAGTTCACTTCTTCTCCTTAGTGAAAAATGGATGGCTAATAAGTCGGAAGTTGAGAAACCCAAACTCTTTTCATCTCTTCTTAATCCCTTAGCGGCTCAAGAGAAAAGAAATGTTGGCAATTACAGCCGCAGTTAAACATTTTCCGCTAAGCTCTTGGTAATCTAATAAGGCGAGAAGGTCTTGTGTATTGATGGCTCAAATATTCTACCGATTTGCTTCCACTTGTTTGACTCGACTGGGAGACCATGTGAGGGGGATTTGGTGGGATTAGCATCTAATCATGTTGGGAGCTTTTAAGGGATTAAACTCAGGTGATTAACTTCATTTCATTGTGCCTAATCTCTTGAATAATGGAGCCAACTAACGCGACTCGCATTTCTCCCCCGATCGAACTAAGAATAAAAGTCCTGGAATTCCGAAGAGATGGAGATTTGAATAATAATAATGGTAATAAAGGGGTGTGTGGTGGAGCGGGTCTTATGTCGGGTGTGAATAATTCTTTGATGCCTTGTGGTGATTGAGACTTGACGGCTCAACGGCGGCTCTGACTGTGCGAGTGTGGGCCGTGCGGGTTCTTTCAAACATGAACATCTCCGCGAGGGAAAAGAGGATTTATGCAGGAACAGGACCGCTCCACTTGGTAGACAGGTGTTAATCAAAAGTAACGTAAAGACTCTTTCCGAGATGTGACTCGCATCCATAGGAGATTTACCTACATGGAGAGCCGGAACGTCGGAAGACCCCAACCACAGCGACCATACACCTCAATGAGCCCAAGAGGAAACCACACCTTCCTCGTCTTCTCACTCTTCTCATTAGGGGAGCCTAGCCCAATTTTTTTCTCCCCCATAATTATCTCCTACTCACTCCATTTCCTCCTCCCCATCACTTCGGCGGTAGCACCAGGTGGAAAAGGGAAACTTCTCCAAGATCCCTCTCATGTTCGCTCAAGACATTGAGGACTCGTCAATAAGCGAATGAGCGATTATTCACATCCGCTCTTTAACAATATATTCAAAAGAAATCACACATTAAAAACCTCACGCTTCACACACGATGAATAATTTACTCAATTTCTCTTTCAAAATCCCGCCGAATCCTCCTTACTCTACAAGAACGAACATGGAGTTGAGTACAAAAGGTCAAGCACATGATACTAGTTTCTCATAACCTTTAATACCATGTGTCTTTGGAAGGATGTAGTTAGTGTGGAGAGAATTTATCCTTTTCTTTCTTGCCCAGGGTGCGTCTGCTCATGAATGTGGAATTGTGGAGGAGGAAGGACAAGTCATATAATGTAAAGTCGGCTGGATTTGGAAGTTAGAGATTCTTGACATCAATGCATGGGTGTAATGGGAGTATTTACCAAACTTGAGTTCTCTTAATATCCCCCAATTACGACAGATCTTCGTGTCAACAAAAGCGTGAGTCAATTGAGGGTCTCCTCTCAGTTCCCCGCCCTTCTTTTGCCCTTTTCCCTCCCAACCTCTCCTTCGTCTTCCGCTATCAAGGAACGAGGTTGACGAGGAGTCGCACAAAATAATTTATGGCCAATCTTCCTATTTGCCCTTTTACATTTCACCCAAACGCAGAGATCCGAATCCTTGGAGTTTAACTCTTTAAATGACCAAATCCCCAAGACTGGCTTTAATTGACCATATAAAACAATATCTTGGGCATATCGTAATTATTACAATGAGACAATTGAACTTGATCCACCATTTGGCGATTGATTAGAAATGTTTGTATGCCAAGGGTCAGACTGCTAAAAAAGAAAGCCCCTTTTGGTCTCGTTTGAGTCGAACGAAGAAAGTCTTTAGTATCAATGAATATTCAAGTGATTGGGATAATTGTGAAGACGAGATTGGAATGAACGAGAAACCTTTTGCCACACCCCGCCAGGTCCGTCAAACTCCTGAGGAAGAAAAGGGCGAGGTGAAATTCATCCACTTCCCAACGTTTAAAGACACCTGAGACTCTCGTGATCGTCCGATTGACTGTTCTCTTCCTCCAACCAAGTCTCATCAATTCATCCAACATCCCTTATCCGTATTATAAAATGCTTGTACTAGGTATATTCTTTTGGATAATGCACGTCTGACACGTGTATAGAAATGCTAAAGATCCAGACAGCTATTAATTATGCCTTCACATGAGAGTAATGCATTTACTCAACTCAATCTGTACATATGTTTAATTGCCCATCGATGGGACGGGGATGAAGTTTTAATTCATATTAATCAACATGTTCAACTCGGGACCTTCAAGTCCCTAAAGGCTTTTAAAGGAAACAAAAATTCCCTATTGTCTTTCATTGGAGCTCTTTTTTGAACAATCATGCAATGTTCAGCTTCAGTCCTAAATGAATACTAACAAGATATCAATTTTTCAATGTTTTAAAAGATGTGTGAAAAGGATTTGAAAATTTTTGGAAATGTTTGAAATTTGACATACTATTCGTTATTATATTAATTATATATGCTCATGTAGGATTGAGATTTAATTTATTAAATTTTCCGTATGAGAGAATTTATAGAATAGTGAGATGAGTTGATTAAAGAGATAAAGAGTTTGATTATTTATGTTTTCCTTGTCATATGTAGATTATTCGTTTGTTTTGTAAACTTCAAATCCACCCTTTTGTATACATTGAGGAGACGTATAAATTTACATATAATTTGAGTAGATTCAGAGTCACTCCTTTCTATTTGACTTTGATACGAGAAAGGGTTTGTGTGCAAATTGAGTTATATATGCAGACGGACTCAATTTACAACTATGATTATTCTTGTAAGAATACGAAACGCCCTTGAATTCATTACATGTCAAATTAAATTATGATTAAGAATCATTTTCACTTGCGTTTCCTTTATTGGTTTAACTATACATTGTAGGCATTATATTTTAAATTGTATTATAGGTATATTTAAGATATTTGAATGCTTTACAAGCATGGATTTGTAATATATATTGTTTCCTATACTAGGATAAAATAAAAGGATAAATAAATACATAAATTATATTATATTTATATGCCAAGTTGAATAATCTTTAAATAAACGGAACCGATGGCATATTTACTATATTTTCATATAGTAATGAGATTTATTAGTAACCTTAAAGAGTTACGAAAGTTACAAATACATTATTACTTATCGCTAGTCAGATCTTTAAAAATATACTTACAACGCAATTTAAATCCTTTTTCTAAAATCCTTGATTGAAATCTAGATTTAACTTGACAAGATTTTTTTTATTATTCTTTTAAGACTATCAGGCAAAATGAAATATAGTGTAATATTGAATTATATAATTTAAAATACAGAGAACTTGTGTTCGCAGAAAGTAATAAGAAAGAGTAATGTGAAAATATAAAATGTTTAAATACGAGGGCAAAAACAAGAACCCGTCCTGTGCCGTTTAAAAAAAAGAAAACATTCACTTTTTAATAATGTAAAATTCATTAAAGATTTCATTTAAAATTTTTTTAAAAAATATTATTAAATTTCTGATAAAAATATCATTACTTTTAATAGTGAATCATAATTAGAATCTCCTCAAATATATTGTCATGCGTAGCATAAAATCGTCTTACAATAAAATATCCTATTAGTTTTTTCCAACTAATGTAGCGAAATTCATTCCTTTATCACTAATCATCTACAAGGTACTCAATCGACTTTTATTTAAAACAGGATATAAATGAAATTGAGGACTATAAAATTTGCATAAATTGATATACAAATGTATTGAAAAACTACATTAAAGTTGCATCTCTGGTTTATATTTACATTTCATAGAATGCCCATTTAGATTCTTCTAAAGAACCATTATTACTGAGTGCAATATTATTGCATTAACATAATTTTTTGAATTATTAAAAATAATTCAATAATTAATTCATAAGAATCAAGAGTTAAAATACCTTTAGGAGTTGATAAAACTAATTATATCATCATTCATTAGCTGCTCAGAATATACAGAGTGGTGTCATTAATTGCTTCGTTTTTTTAATCGAATATAAGATATTAAGACTTAAAAAAACAAAGCAATTAATGACCCACTCTGTATAAAGCATTGCCTAAAGTAAAACTTGTGCTTGAGGAATATTCAGCTATGTATTTAGTATACAAATACATAATTAAGATTCTCATCTCAGATCCGATTGTGTTTTAAGTCTCCTGGTCAAAGTCGAGTCGTTTCCGGACGAGTGAAATATCACACGGAGAATCACACTCCATTCCATTCTCCCCTACCATGTTTCCATTCCCATCCTCAAGATGATCACAAAGGGGCAATCGGGTCTTCTTCAACATGTCGTTCTCTCTCTTCAACTCCGCCACTGTGTTTTCCAACTCCTCATTCTTATGTATGAGATTCCGAAGGAAGTCGTTGGATTCCTCCGTCTGGGTCCATTTGTCTCGATTGCCCTTGAGCCCAATGGATCCAAAGGATGAGTCGTTGAGGAAGGCCAAAAATGTCTCATCATGCATAACCGAGTATTCAACCAAGTAAGTGAGCAATTGCTTATCTGACTCCATCTCCACCACCTTCAATATTTTTAAATTCCAGAAATATTAAATAAATACAACTAAATATTTCCCTCGTCTGATATGACATTTGATAAAGAAGAAGCTTCTTGCTCACCCTTCGTAAATATTTATCCACTTTATCCGAGCCAATCTTGGTGACGGCGGATTTAAAACAATCCATAATTTGCTCAAGACCAGAGCATTCCATGAGTTCCTTTTTATGATCTAAAATAATGACAAGGGCGAATTTGGCGATGATGTCAACACCATGAAGGAGAACCAAATCTACGGAGAGAGAACAAAATAATCAAAACACGAACCCTATGTATGTAGAGGATAAACTCATACATGCATAGATGTATGAAATATTTAATAAAACAAGTATAAGCTGTTCTTGAGATTGTAAGATTTACCCAAGACGCGAATGGCGAATCCAATTGGAAATTGAGATGCAAAAATAGTGAGAAACCAAGGAGCCGCATACAAAGACGGCGGAACGTCATTGTTGTAAAGCAAATACTGGATATCAGCATCAGCATCGTGAATCATCCTGGTGAGTTGATAAAGCTTGACCTACATATTTAATATTGAGGATTCAAAATCAAAATGGAATTATAAATATTTTGAATAAGAAACCTGAAGTCCGTGCATGTCGGCTTTGTAATGTTCACGAGCTCCCAAATCAAACATGAAATATTTTAAAACGTTGAAAGCCTCTTCCTCTTCAAGCTTAAAAATTACAAAAGTTCTTTCAGCTATGCAATCATCTGGTTCGTAATATTGTGAAATGAACAAATTCATAAAATACAGATTTGCATATTGAATGCTGAATGGTCTTTACATGCATAAGGAGAAGACCGGCGACGAAACTGAGACCTTGGCAATATCCAACATCAGGATCCAAAAGAGAATAAGCTTTCAGAAGGTTGAAAAGTGCAAGTTGACCAGATCCAAGAGGACTGGTAAAATACTTATGAGTCGGAAATGTACGTCCTGTCATTCAACACGAAAAATAAATTGCATAAAATCCAAATCTAATAATTTAAATATCCTTAAACGAGAAAATTAATAAATATCCAATTGAAATTAATCGATAATTAAAATACAGAATTGCATTTACCCAAGTCAATGAGAATGGCGTGTTGGTGTGACGTGAGCTGTCGAAGAAGCGATTCGTAAGGAACACTTTGATTCACCAGACAATTGCTGCTCGAATCTTTCTTAAGACTTCGTTGTTGAATGAAGAATTGCCAAACCTGACCGCGCTTATGCTGTGGTATCCCTGAAGGCAATTTATTAATAATGATTATATCTAGAATAAATTATTTTTTATATTTGAAATGTTTGTGCAATTCTGAATGCTAACCTCTTAAAAGAGCAGAATCCAAAAGTGGAAAGTCGCACACAGAGTTTGACGTTTGAGGAGCCAATGCCATTATGTAATCCCAAGTGTCGCTGGCTATTAAATTAATTAAATTAGTATAGTTCATGCAAGTAGTTAAAGTAGTACGTTAATAAAATATACCTAATAAACATGGACATTAAAAATTTTATAATCATTTTGAAATGGAAACCTTCTTCGTCGCAGATGCCAAGAGATGAATAAGAGAGTTTCAGTCGTTTGGTATTTGCTTCTTGTTGTTTTGCTATAGATGATAAATTATATTTGTACTGATTACTTATTACTTGCATATTAATGCGTAGGAAATTGTGCGACAATTGTATGTTATCATGAGATAAATAATCCAATTACCTAATAGCTATAAACAAATTAAATGAATGCTGATATTGAGAACGTTTATGTTCATTGGAAATGATTGCAAATATACCTTTGAGCATGTAGTTTTCTTTATCCATCCTATTCAACAGAATTTGTTGTTTGATGGCAAATTTCCACAAATCTCGGATTTCAGCCTTGGTTTTGTTCCTTCGCCGTTGTTTGCATGTGAGAGGCGTCGAAGCAAGATTGCTAATGTAAGGCGGATTTTGTACATTCGACACATCCGGCGAAACAACCCGCTTGAAAATTGCGTGGCGCCAAGAGCCAGATCCTCCACGACTTGGAGATTCTCCCAAGTTGTTCTGGGGAGTCTTCGGTTGAGAACCAACTTTAAGGAACCTAAAATCAACAAAGGAATTTTCCCATCCCAATTGGAATCTCAACTTCTAGAAATTATTATTTTAAATCAAGAAATCATTTTAAAAATGTGTATTTTAGAGAAATCAAACAGGTATGGTTTACATGTTCATCATAGGGCTGTGCTTTGTTGTGATTTCTTCCAAGTGAGTTCCATCATTTGGAGATGGAATTTGTGAGACTCGACGAGTTCGAACAAATCGAGCCTTTTGGCTGCTCAATGGGCTGAATTCTCCGACGGTGGAACTCCGCTGTCGCGGCGTGGCTGACGAGGTCGAGAGAGGAGAGTCGCTCACAGTGAATTCAAATGGTGAGGGGATGTGAACTCCACCTGGGCCACTCGACTCATCCTGCAATGAAACCACATGGGAGTTGAACAAGGAGCGGCTTGTCCTAGGGCGAACTCACCTTTCCTATTTTTTTATTAACCCACGAAATCAATTTGAGTCTCGCCGGGAAAACAGACCTTTTATTATTTATACTAACACATCTCTCGTACTCAACAAATGCCTAATTGCCTAACAAATATGATCTTAATTTAAACTAATTTCATACGTTTGAAAAATGTATAAAAATGAAATTGCCAAAGATTCCTTCTTATGGGCAGCAATGTTAGGTGTGAATTAATCCATGGGTTTAATATCGAAATCCAAATGAACAACTCACCAATTTCCCCTTTGGAGAGAAAAGAATGTCTCTGAGGCCTTGTTGGTGAATTTCCTTCCCCTTCCGACTCATCAAGGTGTCGAATGAGGAGCTGATGGATTTTTTTGCCTTCATCACGCTGCTCCCCAAATGATTCAGGAATTCGTTCCTTTAGAAAAATAAGAGTTAAATACCATTTCACGCAATATGAAACTCAATCCCTGTAAACCTCCCAATTCAAAGAAATGAATAAAAATAAACCTTAAAACGAATTTGAGTACTTTATAAACTTAACATAGAAATATGGAAAGAACTAAGTTTTCATCCGAAATGTATACAAGGTAAAATTACAAACAAACCTCAAATATAACAAATTGTTAGCATACGCATAGCAGTAGTTGGAGTCATTTGTTTTACACCAAGACTTTCAACTCGTGTGTTGCTTACGGATAACGCCAGATTGTTTTTTATATACCTGGACTCCCAATATATGAAGCTTTGCATACTTACATGCATTGACAACTAAATAGGTCATTATGAACATTATCATGTACATCCACATGAATAATAAGTAGGTGTACAATTCAATGAGTCACACATGAGTGAACAAAAAATGCACACAAATGGCCTTAACAATATTACAGCGTACAACAATTCATGGTCTTTATCCTTATTGAAATTCACTGGTGTATAACAAACATTCAGAACGCAAAAGCCAATAAGAGAAAACATCAAGTTAGCATATTTATAATTACGAAAGATATAATCAAAGGAACGATATGTGTATATAGGTTCTAATAAGGAAATAATTTAAGCCTTAATTATATTTTTTTAAACTTCTTAGTCTGGGAATAATTTTAATGTAAAAACCGTTCAGATGGAAGTATTATTAAAAATCCATAAAAAACAATATAAACATACTGGGTCATATTTATCCCAGCCCAAACATAATCGAATTCTATGCTGGGATATATTTGTCCCAGAACAGACTAAGGAGTTAAAATTAGTTTGGGATTATTAAACCTAAGAATGGAATTTATTAAAATGAATTTGGCTTAGAATCAAAACTATTTATGATAGTAAAATATACTTAAGTAAGTAACGATAAATTTAAGATGTTAAGAACAATAATTTTTATCTTAATTGGTTCTAGACCTTGAAGGGCAAAATGGAATTTGCAAACCTTGTCTCATGATCAAATCCATGATGATGATGTCGCAATTGTTTCGTCTCACTCAATGCTTTAAAGAGTAAAATGAGCATTTCATTTCGTTTTTTCGTGCCTTGAACGTTAGCTCCTTCAAGTTTAGTCAAAAGGCTTTTTCTGTCTTCTTCAGCCAAACTGTCAATTTTTCGTCGAAGGACCAAATAAACACGTTCGTCGGGCAAACCTATTTAAAAATTTAATTATCTCCATTTATCATTTATCTGACTTGAGAATTGATCAAAGTATTAACTCATTCAAAATTTTAATAAATGAATAACTCAATTTAATATTTTGTACATTAAGAAAGGTCATTAAATCTTATTTAACAAAATACCTTGAATTTCGTTCAACAATCTGTTAAAAATCACCATTGGACAATATTCGCACACATTTCCTTTCCGCCCTTTCTCCACAGTCATGGAATAAGTTTGCTTTAAAACTATAAAATCAAATATACAGAGTCCTTCATAAGAAATGTCACAATTCCCATATGAAATACATGTGAAAGTGTGACATTTAATATAAACCACCCTGTACATAAGGATTATATAAGATATAAGACGAGTAATGGAAGTTACGTGCAGATTAATGGCAAAATTAGGCAAGATAAAAATTAACGACTATTTAGTAGATTAGAACAATCAATTTCATTCTTCGTACAATGAGAATACGAGTCGCGTTAAAATTATACATGGATTTGTTTACTTAACATTAGCTACTTTATGCGTTAAGTCGTTCACCTAAATAGTATAAAGACTAATCCACTTGGAATATTTATGAGATAAACTTTTATTTGTACTACGTGAGAAAAGTTTGTTTTCTGTTGTGTCTAGCTTTAATCATGCTCCGTGAAAAATTGACTGGACAATAATACTTACATAAAATGAATATGTAAAAAGATTTTACCATTTCATGTTTAAATGGCATTGAATAGAAAAGTTTTACGTCATACGAATTGGTTAAAGTGAAAAATATTTTTAAAAGGATAAATACCTTGGTAGATAGCTAGCTAGATATATTTATGTATGTATAAGGAAATATGCAGGCAAAATCTAAGATTTAATTTTTAACTATAATGTGTTTCTAGTTACCTTGAAGTATTTCTTGACTAATCGACTCAGATTCACAACGAAAGACATAACCAACGTAATTGCAAACAGTTGAAGAGCTTTCTGAGCAAATGAATCCGAAGCAATTTTTACTTTCGACACCCTGAAGAAAAATTAATGAATTTGCATTAATCACATAGGAAGGTATACTTAATTATATACCAAAATTAAAACTAACAATAAGTTAAAAGAATTACTTGAGAAATGTGGCAGAGATCTTCAAAGGATTTAGCAAAAACAATTGATTTCTTATCAGGACTTATAAGCCGCATCTCATTTTTTCCAAGGATGAGAATCATCGTTCGATTAAAATTGTTCTGAAAAAATCATTAGATATTTTGTTGGAAATTAATTTAAAATGTTTGGATAAAATGTTTGATGATGTTGATAATGTTTAAAAATAAAATAATGTTGATAGAATGTTTGTTAAATAAACTCATACAGAGTCGATTCTCGCTCTTGACTCATGGCTTGCTGAAAATGCACGATTTCTAATCACATGAGAAGGAAGAGACCTAAAATATAATTTCAATTAATTTTAATTCAACTAAAACTTTAGCTCAATTCAGATCAAATAACGATTATTCATAAATGAAATGGATAAACAAAAAGACGATTAATCAATATAAATCATTAACGTGTTCTTACAAGCATTTAACAAGCTGGGAAGTTTCATTTGGGCAATGAGAATTACTAACAATAAGCTCAATGTCTTCTAATGGATGAGACGTTCCTTTGGCTTGAACATTTTCTTTGTTTTCTAACCTTCTCTCGTCATTCTCTTCGATTTCTTTCTTCAATTCTGAAAGTGCGGCTCTCAAGTTGTCACCAGATTTTTCCAGAACTCCTTTTTCTTCTCTATCATAAGTTGAGAGAACAATCGAAGGTTTTCGTCCAGGAAACACAATCGACACGTCATTCGACACTATCTCAACTGGAGAATCCTTCAAGTAAATAATTAATCGTAAGTATATTGTTAACTCACGTCAGTTTTGCATGAGTAATTTAATTATTAAATAGGTAATAATATCAATTTTTATCTAATTTGGGAAACCTGAGAACTTCGTTGACTTTCAGTTAAACTTTCCCGTCTTGCCTTAAAGTCTTTGTTCTTTGCGATTTCCACTACCGCGTCATCAACAAAACGTTGAGGAATTTCGGCTTTTAATTGAGTAGCGGGTTTTTGTGAAGAAATCCGTAGTTTTCCAAGATAAAAAACCTTATGTAATTAATAATTGCAAAATGCAAACAATTGTTTATTAATGAAAATCCACAGGTAATTAATAATTCTTATCATAAATAACCTCATATGACAGCGAATCACTGCTGGAGAAACCACCCTCATTAACTTTGGGTGATGAGAAGGATTTAACTGGACCGCCAGCATCTTTGCTTTCCCTCATTGATGAAAACATTAGTTGTAAAATTTACCTAAAAATAATGA
Source organism: Neelides sp. FZ-2019 (assembly GCA_009869795.1). NCBI lineage: Eukaryota > Metazoa > Arthropoda > Collembola > Neelipleona > Neelidae > Neelides > Neelides sp. FZ-2019. The sequence continues at coordinate 37,152 of VJMY01000023.1, read as the reverse complement.
ATAATCAGAATTTGAACAAATATTAATAGGTACTATACACAGAAGAGATTTAATTAATAAGAAATAAAGACTTATTATAATACGGTTCTTATTTATATTTGAACAATAAAAACAATAAAACGTTTCAAGTGTCAAATAAGTATCTCTAATTATTTATGATAATACTTGCTTCAATTTTATATGTACCTATTCTTAAACTTAATAACATTTTACAATTGTTTACTTTGCCAAATAGAAAATATTGGACCTATGCTATCCTCTTATATAAATAGTAAGATCTGAATCAGTGTTCTAAAAGAACTAAATGGAACAATATTTTGTCAAAAGTCTTCCATCACAAATGAGACAAATGAATATTATTCATTTAATTTGCAAGAAAAACTAAATCTAACACCTTACCTACTTAGGTAGATAATTGTGCTATGTTTCAATTCTTTAAATATCATATTCAGAACTCATTTGCTTACCGTATATTTGAATGTGAAGTGTGAAGTACATTCGCGACTCACCTAACCCAAAAACCTAATGCAGAGGAATTTATTTTTAAAAGAGGTGATTGAACAACAAACTCGTGTGGCTCCTCGGTTAGCTAATATTCACCTCTCCAAAATTTGACTCCTCTCTGGTCCTCGAGTTCTTTTCTGGGTTTAAATTTCAAAGGGACGTTGAGCGACCGAAGGTGAATTAGAAAAATACTTCCAAGTTGACTCAAACGTCTCCGTTGACCTTTTCTTCCGGAGTGGAGTCGAGCCCAACCAACGTTGGGCGACGGCAGAGAACTTCCTAATTTATTCTGTCAACTATTCGACGTTCCTATCGCAAAGTTCCGAGTTAAAAATAGCTCATTGCTCTCCTCTTCTTCAACAACCTATGCAAATGAGATGAACAACTCGACTATAATACCATTATATGATCTCGTAGTCTCCTTGTGTATTACGCTTTATACATATGTACATTCATGCAGCCGCATTTATACATACTTTTAATATTACTTACATAGAGAGAGGAACGAATGCTCGCTGTGTTCTAGCTTGTATTATACTTACCATTAGTTAGTAGAACGTAGAACTCTCTTAATCGACCTTATACACCTATATAACTAAAGATATATCAGTACTCTGTAGCATGTTTTGATGTTGGTCAGCAAGGTGATAAAAATTGCAATTTGGTTATGGACTAACAATTAGTATTTCTAATAGGCATGATGCATGATGGGGCACTAAATTACATTGAGACAGTTTAATGATATGATGAATGATGGTCGAAGATGCAGTATCGAATATATTTATATATGTAATTTAGCCCAAATTTGAAACTCATAGGGTCATAAGTATTTATTCATCATATTTACAATTTAGCATTAACTTGGAAAGATAGAGTAATTTTGATTTTGAGAATACTTATTCTTAAACTTTAATTGAAGGATGATGATGATTCGGATAATTTTTAAGGAAGATCATTGTTTCGTAATTTGATAATTTGGTTAGGTCATATATCATTGTTATATTAAAAAGCCCGATGACATAGATATAGCAATCAGATCAATTGATATTGTTGGAGGGGTGAATAGCGAATTGATTGCCATTGCACCACTTAACTACAAGCTGCACATTTAGGTACATTTTTAAATTGCCTTTGTTGACAAGAATGCTTGGATATTAAATTATATCACATAACACACAAGTACACACAATGCACTATATAAAGTTATATACCTAATGATTTTTAAATCTTCATATTTAACTTTAATATTTTTAGCGTATGAGGAAAAGCGATATTTTTTAATATGTATTTTAGCTTTGTTTTATAATAATAATATCTAATAATAAAGGTAAAGACTTTTACACAGTGTGTATTAAGTTATATTTAGTATATAGGATAATAATACTATGTAATCTATATAATATAAGCATCAAATAAATATAAAAGTTCATTCAAAGCTAATTTCAAAAGGGTTTTTTCAAAAATTTTTATTATATAATATATTTGTATCATAATGTAATATAAAGGGTTTTCTTATTTCGTGCACATATATAAATCTTAAATCCATTAAATTGTGCAACAGCACTCTGTTCTATACTAATTTTGGTAGTACCAAGCTTGGACAACACTAACCTGTGGATAAGTCTTATCCACAGATTTTTGGCCGGTTAACTTTAGCCACAGATTTATCCAGTGATTCATTTTTTCCTGTCATTGTTTCCTGTTGGATAATTCCTTATCCACAGATTAATACTATCCAAACTTGGTACTACCCACCATAAATCTATAATTAAACAGCACAATTTGAAATTTAAGGAAATAATGATTAAATAGAAATAGAATCATACCTAATCAGATTTTTCTCTCCTTCGAGATAACATGTATTGAATCGTAATATCATGAGATAGGTAAGATGAGTTCACAATACATAAACTTATGTATAGTAGGATACAATATGTTTAATATAGCACATGTAGAGCTAGTAGAGTATATTTCATAATCATTACGTATATAGTAGATGGGTTTGGGAAAGAGAAATATGTCGTGAATTTGGTTAAGTCGAGCTGGGATTTACTCTTTCTTGTCATCCTCAGGCTCTTTGAGTGTATGCCACTGAGCGATGGGTCTTCTGGGTGATGCGAGCATGTCCGACCAATGTCTCAACTCCGTTCCAGTCCCATTGCATCCGAGAACAGCCTTCCCAATTGGCTCTGACGTCCCAATACGATCGTAGTCAACGACAGTCACAATTAAGTTCACTTTCTGGAAAAGCCAATGCAAATATAAAAAATGTGCATATGTTTTGAATTGAGTCCATCGGAGATTAACAACATCATTGGTTAAAATTAAAATGTATACAAGTATGGTCTTTTCATATAGAATACCTGGATTTGCTCAAAGGGAACTTCGAAAGTGAAGGACTCATTGTAATAAGGATTCAATGTGCATTTCTTGATGCTCGTCTTTTTCTTCTTCAATCTTTTCCCGTTTTGCATAAGAGCAATTTTCACATATGGATCTATTAAATTATTTTAAATTATGTTTGAAGAATCCATTGGAACAAAGTAAAAAGGCGTTAATCAGTAGAGTAATATTATATAAAATGCATTAACTGACAAGATGACAAACCTGAAAGTCCACCAACGTCCATTTTCTTTAAATTTTTGGCTTCTAGAATAACGACAGTGAGCTTTCCAGCCGTTGGGACATATCGAAGAGAAAAGCAAATGTCGCCCAACTTGTTGTCCTAAAATTAATAAAAAAAACCCTTTGAATAAATTCACAATTTTCATTTTAAATAATTGACAAATTTAGCACGAATTGCTAAATGTCATGTAATACTAAATTTTCATGAATTTTCATGAATTTTCATCAATTTAAAAAACCAAACAATTGTGTTTTAGCCTTAATAAATTGTTAATTAGAGCAATAATAGTGTTTTTTGCGAATAAAGTAGAAATGTAGAAGTGGTTATATATAGAAAGTATTTTTTCAAATTAACCCAGATTGATGATTATAAGAAAATTATTTTTATTTAAACTCAATTATTGCGATTAAAAGTGTAAAATTGGAAGAGGTGAAAAATGTCAAATAAGCCATAGCCATAAGTTTAAAACGGAGAAAGGTTCATAAAAATGACTCATCGTCAGTCAGTGTTGCAGGCCATAAATGAATAATTCAATATAGGCGAAAGAGTGAAAAAAATGTAAGAAGAATAGAATAAAATGAGTTTTACCCAATTACAAAGACTAACAATAAGCAAGTTATGTAATAAATACCAGTAGGTGAGTTGGAGTTGTCGGCCGACAACCATTAATTGTGAACTCTTCTGACCGACAATGAGTGATGAAATGAGTAATGAAGTGACTTACGAGAAGTGAAGAGAAGACGGATGGTGAGAGGGAAAATAGAGCCAACAGTTGGTCGGATCCAAGTTAGAAGAGTCATCAGCATGCACATTTTCAATTAATTAGAGTTGAGAAGAAAAGTAAGCACAGGCGAGCAAGCCATCAGCAAAGATGATTCGGAAAAAACGAATCAAGAAAACTTAGTTTAGATATATTCATATTTTTTAAATAATTATTACCACTACCTAGTTATTATGATATATTTAATATTTTATATTTATTAATAATATGTTATTTTATAGTAAATATCAAAATAAACTAAAATAAATATCTTGTTCGTAAAAGTTCTTGGAAGATGCAAAGGATTAAAATTAATGTAAAAAAAATGAATTGCGACTTTTATATTAAAGATAAATGCAAAAAGCTTGAAGAATAGTTAAAGGTTTTAGCAATATCCATAACAAAACATTACCTTAATGACGTCAGATCAAGATCAAATGAGACCATGCAAATATCACAAGACTATTTGAAAATTCCTAGTGCATACATATTAACTCGTATGATACTTTGACTAATTTATAAGATCTTGTAAGTACAGAAGTACAGGTACGATACCACATATACACTATTGTACACATTCCGTGCACACCGTTAAGGGAAGGCTATAAATGGCCCGTTTCATTCACATTTCACTAATAAATTTAATCAAAAGTGCAAATATATGAATTCTAAAAATTTCTATTCCTCAATAAATATTTATGCAAATTTATTTGGAAATGATATCTATTAATCTTGAAGGAATACTGATTTGAATAGTTTTAGTAAACTAACTAATACAAGTACGAGTCAATAGACATTGGTCATTGCTTGAATATGAAATGAAAAAGAATCATATATTCTTTACCTGCCCTCCTTCTCCCTCAACGCTCTGGAGTTCTTTCCAATCTTCGATGGTTTGGGCCAAGTCAATTTGACACAATGGAATTTTTACTTCACCAATCTGGTCATGCTTGGAGAATCGATCAAAGTCAAAGAGCGCAAAGACAAGAGTTTTGGCCATCAGTTCGCTATAAGGTAATTGCTGGGAACACAATTTCCACTTTTAGATTTCTTAAAACACCGGGTTAAAAAGGACGGGTTAGAATATCGGGCCAAATAGTATTCAAACCTTGAAAACGAACGTTTCTTGAAAGACCGGATTGAGTGTCTTCCTATGGACTTTCGTCTCGAACTTTTTCTTTTTATCTGGCAATAAATAAATTTTGACATAAGGATCCGACGTTCCTCCCATGTCTAGAGCAGGCAAGTCCACAGCTTGTATCACCGTCACAGACAAGTTGTTCGCATTGAAATCATAGTCCATCTGGAAGAAGAATCCCCATTATGCCCTCCACTCTCTCACGACCCTCGCAGAGTCCACATGGTTGAAATTACATACTTTGTATTGGACTTTCCCCAGCTTGAGTTCATGTGACTTGTCGTGGGCGTCTCTGGCGGAGTCTTCAGCGTTCTCGGTCAACTCCTCCATGTCCGGTTGAACCTGTCCGGAGAGTGAGAGAGTTAGGAGGCATCTGGGCAATCCGGCGGTTGATCTCAAGCTCTCAATTTTCCCAAGTACGAACCTTCTCTTTGTATGCATTTCCAAGCAACTGAACTGATTTGAGATCCACGGCTCCTTTCATCCCCTTTTTGTCCGCTTTGGTCCTTCGCTTCCGAAAGCATCGACGAATGCAAAAGAAGGCAATAAGGAGCACGATAACGCCGATGCCTATGAAATTACACCAACCATGTCAAAAGGCATAGCATGAGTGTTGAGTTAATAGATCCGAGAGTCCAAAATGAAGTTTCCGTAATGAGCTCCGAAGGAAGAGCCAATTGAATCAAACCTAATGGAATATCCTCATTTGGAAAGACATAAAAGGCCTTTACCTATCCCGATGGCGTACATCCCCCAAGGAGGAATCCCCATCTTCTCGGCGAGCTCGCGGGCCATTTCGTCCGCGCGCTCCATCTTGTCGCCCATGTCGTTGGTCTTGGTCGGTCCTGTCTCACCCGCCGCTCCTTTCCCTTCCTCCCCTCCTTGCTCTAAAACACCCAAAACACAAGGTGAAGTTTCTCAGAGGGAGCGAAATGAGGAGAGAAGGAAATGAGACACACAACCCGCATTCGCTTCCTTATTTAATTTCCTCACAGGCCAACAATTCAATTCCGCTTTTATTAATTCTCATTGTAGCGGAAATTCTCGTTGGAGCCTATACAAGTATAGCTATTCAATTCACTCAATCAAAAGACCCATTCGGATTCAAATATTTCTTTTATATATAGACACTATTTCTTATATACATAAACTAAGAGAGTTATTTTTAAGTATTTAAAAATTATTTTTGAAAAATCTAATTAACCCTGTACTTTTATAAATGTTGCAAACTTAAATTTTGGAATCAGCCTAACTAAAAACATAAATTCACCCATTTTGAGGGAAATAGTTGGCAACACAGTTCCAATGGTAGTGAGTTTAACTGTGGCTTTAAATGAGTTTTAGCCTGTTTATTATTTAGATGAAGTTTAGTTACTTTTCGTGAATGCGAGCTACTTAAATATTCAGTTTATAAAAACGCTCAATGTGCCCAAGCACTCCTAAAATTCGAGATTAAAAATTGAGGATTTTGAAGAGCTAGCCATTGGCATATGAAGTCGAGTGACATCTTCATCAAATGCTAATGTCGTAAAAAGGGGGTAATTTAGGGAAAAGATAAGTGGAAGATAGAGCGGATATCTTTGGGAATATCGCCATTTCGGTTGGTTCTGAATACTTAGCATGAGATAAGGAGGAGTAAAAGGTTTTTCCGCAGGATGGGAAAGCAGTGAAAGCTTACCCTTTTCCGCTTCTCCTTTAGAAGATAAAACTTGAGGTATGGTCTCAATGGCTCTTCGTAACCTCAACATCGCCTCCATGACCATCTTTGGCGCCATTGAAAAAACCTGAAAAAATTGTTTAACATTCAACCCTAGGCTCATGAATCATAATTATGATTTAAGCATAAAATGAATATATCTATGAAAATAATGTTTAAGAGCGGAAAAATTTGTTATATACTTATATTAAACTTATAATAATAAACTCATACAGTAAATATTTGCAACTGTCATTAAAGCAACTGCTTGATATCATCAAATGATTATGAATTAAAGTAATACATCTGATAATACTTACAATAGGATGTGTTAAAGCTTGTATGCATCCATATGACATTTGTGTATAGTGCGGAAAGGGAAATTGAAAATTTCTTTTCCCATGGATAATTAAGAAATGAAAATAAATGTATAGCTGAACATGAGACAAAAAGGGTTTTTGAGGATTTGGACTGCCTGAACATATGCTATTATATAACTGAATTGCTCCCAAAAGATCTCGACTAGAAATGTTTTTCTCTAACCACAATGTTCCAAATTCCCAATTCACCTTCTTTCTCTCTCAATGACCCAAGATGACTGACTTCCTTCTCGTGTTCGTTCGGAGAGGAAATAAAAGAATTTGTGGGCGACTCCATTTCTCACATCTTCGTTCACTTGGACCATTTAGTTGATAGAGACGAAGAGGTTTCTCTCTATTGATCCACCTTATGTATCATTTGACCTACTTCTCTTTTCACATTCTTCATTTCAACTCAGAATCTTCTTTGTTTCTCACATTGTCAATTATTCCCTCATTATTGCCTATGGGACTTTGTGAATTGGAAGAACAAATCACTAGGAGAATGAGAAACGAGGAGAATGTGAAACCACAAAAGTCGGATTCCTAATGAGCTAATTCATTCATCAAGTTTTTGAAGGTTCAATTATTAATAAAGAGGAGAAAAGAGGACGAGGACATAAATAAATAATCGCATAAGAGATCTCGTCAGGTGGATTAGAAATCAGACTCAGGCTAAATAATAAGATCCTGCTTGGAACTTAAATTCATTGATTCCCTTTCATGTGTGTTCCTCATCCAAGTGAGATGATAAGTGTTCAGCTCTGAATTATTCATTAAGTTGTTCAATAAGTGAAAATATTGGCGAGTCCATGGATTCGAATTCGGGACTTAAACCCCGTGTTCTGATATAATTGAGTAGCTAGTCTTTTTCATACAATTCACAAGTGACGAACCAAATCCTTTTTCAAATTATCCTATATCCGCCACTGGCAAAATGAATGGAAAATTTAATTCCCTTTGCATTAGAAACCGATATGAAATGTCTAATATTTATATATTTACCTGCGAGGACATATCGAAGTAGTATATAGTTAGCTCTGATAAGCAATCTGCAAAAATGTTAAATATTGAATGATTCGTCTAATACAATATATGGGAATTGATAGAGGAGTAAATGAGAAGTTTAACAAGCAAGTATATAAGTATTTAACATCTCTTAACATCTGATATATCTCTCTAATATTAATTTTCTTTCATGTCCTTTTAACTTTTAATCATCTTTTATCTTCAAAGGCTCTCACTGGCTCTTAAGTTCAGAAAAGTTCAAGCGGAGGTGAATTTAATAAAATAGTTAATTTCGCACAAGTGACTTCCTTCCCACCGTTCTAAATTAATGTGCCTTCGCATCATATCACGGGTTATTGAGCCGGAATATTATATTACTATGTGTACAAAGATATATTGTCAAATGGGCACTTAAAAGTCTTGTATTGAATGTCAAAGGGGATATACAGATCTTTATTGTGTGATATACATATATACAGGGTGTGCCATTAATTGCTTTGAATATTTAAGCTTGAATATCTCAGAAGCCATCCAATCAAATAAAATTTGGTTATATACATTTCATTGCCAATATATTAAAATTTATTATGGGAAATTATTAGTTAAAATGATTTAAGATTAAATAAACGAGAGATAATTCGATGCAATCTTTAATTATTATATTTCTAAAAAGTTTTGCATTTTGCCTAAACTTTACAGATTTATTTATCAATAATCATGTAACAAATGCCTTTACTTTAATTAGTAATTTGAGTTCCGTAGGATTCATTATATTGTTGTAAACTCAGTCAGTTAAACGATGCAGGTGTATCACTTAACATTTCAAATGCCACTTCGCCAAATGCGCTAAATATTGCAACCTTAACGTGCCTCGTTTATTTAATCTTAAATCATTTTAACTAATAATTTGCCATAATATATTTTAATATATTGACAATGAAATGTATATAATTAAATTTTATTTTATTAGATGGTTTCTGAGATATTCAAGCTTAAAGATTCAAAGCAATTAATGACACACCCTATACTGAATAAATACACACACATATATATATGCGCATACTTTTCATTTACAGATCACCATGAGGAGTATTCCTAATAGAATTAATTATATTAAAAGTGTTGATGTCGTGCTTCCTTTATTTGTCATTCCTAATCATGAAATGTTCAAATGGATTCCTTCCAATTAACCTCCTATTCTCATGTTGAAGTGAACCAGAAGCTCTTCTCTTTACAAGACCATAAAATAAGCATTATGCATTTGACGTCAAATTCTCTGGAGGGAAGAAGAAGCCATTGTGTTTCAAAAGGACTTTCTCCTTTATACGGATGTATATAGCGAAATTAATGTGGCTGCGTAATTTCCAAGAATTTCCCTCTCGCTTCAACTTATTTCAACTTTGCATTTAAAAATGATTCCGTGAAGGGCACGAACATACATAGGATGTATGTACACGGACGTCATTGGGGCTGAGTGAAAAAGTCTCGTTGAGGCAACTTGGTCGTTCAAATGCAAGATGAGGGAATATGTAAAGTGTTCTTAAAAGGTTTCATTTCCCTTCCAAAAACATTTTCTTTATTTAAGTAATTCCTCATTTCCTCGCCGTTGATTCTCTTTCAAAAGAAGAATCTCGTCTTGGAAAAATAAGAGGAGGAAGGTAAGAAAAATAAAAGAGCTCAACTCCTCTTTCCTCTCCTACATATTTCATGGTTGTTCTATCTAAAGAATTTGATTGGATTTCTCCCCATGAACTTGAGCTTTCATATCCAAGTAAATGCATGAGTATTTGATGAACTCCTTCCAAGGAAATTCCATCATCTCTCATGCTGGCCACGAGATATGAGAAATAAGAATATTTAAAAGAAACCTCCCAACCCAGTTGTTTAACGAGAGACGTTTAAATGGATTCGAACTTTCACTTCATGAGATCAACTTCAAGCCTTTCCCTCCCAATATATTTCCTATTGACATTTTCTAATTTCGAGATCCTCTCTTGGAGAGTTCGTGTCCTCTTTCCAAACTAATTACTTATTTTCTTTGTGAGCAGACGCAGGGCTTCCGAGCTCTTATTAAATAGCTGAGGAAATTGAGGACCAAAATGCCCCTTGGATGGCTCGAAGACGCTCCAAGTCCAAGAAGAGAATCTTCGCAAAGGAGAAAATTTCCGCTACAAGCAGAGAAAAAAGTTAGCTAATTCCCTCGTTTCATTCAAGTCAAATGAGGAAAATGAGAAATGTCCTCTGGATGAGAAAGTACTATAATGTGAATTGCATACCATGTATGTTTTAAATTGAGCAACTCCATTCAAAGATACATTTAAGGTTACTACAATCACATTTGTTTTCCATAGATGTATCCAACATTTTGGACTCATATTGGATGCTTAGTAAAGTTATAGGATGAGATATGTAGATGGGGAATTCCGTGTTTCTCAGATTCGCTCCCAAAAGCTCAATTTCTCCATCTGTTCAAATAGAAATTATAATTGGAGGAACCAGAAGTCCCTCTGGTCCCCCCACAAATACGTTCAAGTGAGTCGATAAATTTATATCAAGGACTTTGCTCTTCTCATCCGACGCTCCTCACTTTTTACGTCCAAATCCTCATTGCATTCTCATGAATTTCCATCAGATCTTTATGAAACGTCAACCGACTCGGCTTCCTCAATTCAAATACTCCTACAAAGTTCCAACATGAATTACCTAATAAATATTTATCATTTTCCCATTCGGATCCTCACAGATAAATCAACCTTAACCAAAAATTTAGCCTTTAATAACATAAACCATACATGAATTTTTAGCTTGTCATTAAACCTTATAGAGCAAGTTACACAATTTAAAAATATTAATTTAATAATTACATCATGTTCTTGTTCAGTCAATGGAATAATCTCCAGATTATATTAAATTTAACTAACAAAATATAGTATCTTATTTTGAGCTTTTACTCCGAATTCATATAAATAATGTTCATCCTATTATGTATATTTACATGTTTGCATCCTTTGATTATTGACTGGTAATTTAGACTTATGACTAAAGATGTCATTTTGGCCGGATACCGAACATTCGGCCTTTTCCTTGGCCGGATTGCCGAATATTCAGCCACAGGATTTTGCCCCATACCTTATATGCATTTGTAAAAAAACATTTTTTGAATAGACCTTCATAGAAATCTATTGTAAAATTCTAGCTTTGCATATTGAAATTAAAGAGTTCTCTCAAAAAATATAGAATAAATTAATAAATTATACAATTCAAAATTAAATAAATGTTAATAAAATTGAGTTTAAATAAAAAATGTGCAAAAAATTTGGCCGCCGGATTTTGGGCAAAATACGGCCGGAGCCGAATGTTCGGCAAAGTGACCGGATGACCTGATTCAGTATATCCGGCTCCGGCTCCTGTCCATCCCTACTTATGACCAAATAATCCTTTGTAGTGAGTTTTTGATGTGCTTTTAGCCTACGCTACACGTAAGCGTGTTATGAACATTCATTCACTTTGATATACCCTTTTCTTTGTTTGATAACAAATTTATGAAAATTCGAGTTTTTCCACGTACTTTGAATACAAATATACTTTTTATAAATTACGTTACATCGAATCCTCCCTGGTTTAAATTTAAAGCCATTCATTTAAACACGTAAGAATAATGAAATTTAAAGTCTGGTCAACTTGCGTCATAAAATTCCAAAACATTCACAATTTTGTTTGTCTGATAAGACTTGTTCAAATCTTTAAAACTTTTTTGAACCAACTGTAAAAAAACAGTCGTTTAAAATGAAGTTTTCAAACAAGAAGAGATGAACTTGAAATTGTTAAGGAAAGGAATAAGATTCTTGAAAATTTCATTCCGAGATTCTTTCATATCTTTTGTCTTTTGACTCTTTGTTCAGGAGAACTTGAGGCAAAACTCTTCAACTTTCCTATCACGAACATATAAAAGTGGACATATGCGGCTCAAACTTCAAGTTAACAAAGTAACAATGCAATTTCCTAAAATGTTTTCATACGAAAGAATTAAGTCCTTTGCCTTTTATCTGTCTTTTACGCTTAAACAATTCATGAATTTACTCGTCAACTATATCTATGTATCTAATATATTTAATTCTTTAAAAAGTGATTAAAGAATGTAATGCAAATAATCAAAGTTCTTCAATAACAAGACGCTTCTATGTATTTCCTTTTTCTAGCACTTACAAATTTAAATTTTAAAATCACTAAATTCAATTTTTTGCAAATATGTATAAAATTACAAATATTTGTATAAAGAATCTTTAGAATTTTTTATAAAGCTTGTAGCAATTTTTATAGTTCAATTGCTCCTTTCTTGTACTTGCAAATATTTATGTATTCTTCATATTATTATATTACAGATATTTGGTAAAAAGTTTACAAGTTCTGGCAAACTAACTAAACATAACCTATGAATGAAAGGCCGATGAATGAATGGAAGAAAGGAGAGAAAGCATACCTGATTGTGAGTTCGGTTTTGAAAGAGAGAGTTTGAAGAAGGATGATTGAAGGAGTTGTAAGGAATGAAGTAGTAAATGGATGTGATTGAGTCAATGCATGGAAAGATAAATCCTCAGTTGATGATTCGTAATTGGGGGAGATCAACGGGGAGCCGTTGAGTTTGAAGATGAAATATGAAGTGGAGCGTCGTGAAGGCCCATGAGGGAACTGGAACATATGATGTGAAATGTGTGGAGTTATTCGAGACTCCGTGGATCCGAGTTACCCGAAGAGGAATGAAACTTGTATGCTCGCGAGAAGGGCATTGAGCATGGAAGGAACATGCGGGTTGGAGAGCCGGACGATCACTCGAAGCTCAAACAGGTAGCCGAGTCGCCTCCTCCTCTCTGGCAATGAATGGGGGAAACCTCACCTTCAAAAAATCCCACTTTGGAATTAAAGGAGTTGTTGAGAGGTTGAGTTCACCAAAAGTCAAGACTCCTCTTTCACACCATGGGTTACGGAGAAAGGACGGTTAGGTTAGGTTAGAGGGAAAATGGCGAAAATCAATAAATGACACGTTGCTTGGGCGAGAATGTGAAAGAAAGATCCTCACTTGGCCCATCCTGCCCATTGCGCAATTTCCATCTCCGCTCCTTTGTTCCCTTTGGACGTCATTGGAGAGTGAGTAGAGGCCGAGTGGACGACGTGAATTAATTCCAACCAGATTTACTCACCAACACTCCACAGGCTCAATCAAGGGAGGAATAAGATAAGGGTCGGAGAGTCGGGGCGGAAGGAAACCCTCACCACGCCACTTCACGAGGATGAATGGGCGAAAAGAGATCCAGAGGATCTCTGGCCTTTCCTGTGTTAGTTAGCCAGCCTTTCCTTGGCGGAGATACAACAACTGTTCACACACCATCCTCATCTCCCTCATTGGAGATTCAAAGAGGAAGGAGAAATATCGATTATTTGATTATGGAAAGTGTGAGGATGAGGAGGTCAGTTTTCATCTCTGCGAACTTCTAATAAATTACAGACCGATGAATGACCAGAGCGAGTTGCCTTTAAAAAATTCACTTTCAAAGAGTTCTTTATACAGAACAATTAGATTATGAAATATGATATATTTACAAATGCTTGCAAATGGTTAATTTACATAACTTTGCAAGATATGAAAAAAGTATATTATAAAACGTAATGTTACATAATGTATATTATCTAATTGTATGAGGGAAATGAGGATAGAAGGTAAAACAGTGAGCTACTTGAGTGCTTTCAAGCGAATGAAACTTGGAAGGATCGCAATACCCCGCATTTGTTTATTCTTATTGTTATTATTTGAAGCCTGTCAAAATCCCTTTGGAATTATTTTCCAGTTCATGTTAAGGAAGATTTCATTAAGATGATTACATCATATTTCTCACATTATGAATTTTCTTCATTGCTTCGTAAATATGTACAGAGTAATTGAATATTCTTCTAATTTTGAGTTTTGTCTCGATATTTTTCAAATCTTGTCAATGTAAGAGGCCATTGAGTAACAATATTTCTCAGAAAAAATGTTTACTTGCTTAAATGCCAAACTCTCTTATTTTTAGAATATGATAATTGGAAGCCTATCTCGAAATTCTAATTTACTTATCTGTGAGCATCGAATAATCTTTTGGGATGAAGCGTAATCGGATTTTTGAAATTAGTACTTACGCAAACAAAATGAACTTATTTGGGAAAACGACTCTTCAATTTCATTTCAAATTAGTCCAAAGAAAAAATTTCATGTTCATAAAACAATTTTTTGAGTTTTAAATTAACATGAAGAAATCTTATAATATAATAAGCACGGTCGGAAAATGACATTTGCTTCTTAAATCCATTGCAGCGTCGAATGTGGGAATTGAATTTGGTTTTGTGAATGGAAATATGAAAAGAGGAATTAGAATTCTCAACCGTCCGCCTTGGCGTTGTCAATTCAATAAAATTGAAGAAAGGGAAAAATATTCAAAGGCTTCTCAAAAATAGCTCATCCGTAGCTGGTGAAAAGTCTTCTAAGAAAATGCTCAAAAAATATGTTTTTTGTAAATATGATTGATCATCTCAACCATATTCATAAATGTACTTTACTCATATAAGAACTAAAACATACATGAATAATATAAAAATAAGAAAAATGATCAATACCTGGACTTAAAATAGTTTATAATATTTAATATTAAATATTTCTCTTTTAAGTTTTCACTTTATTTCTTTATTTCTCAATTTACAGGAGAGAATTGAAATTCACAATCACAAAAGCGCTAAAAGAACATACATAGATGGATACTTATCGTCAATAATTGAGGAAACAAAATGGTATTATGCCTATGGTGTTAGTACAACGGAGTATAGGAATGTCTTTATGAACACGCTCTTATGTCATATAGCTTTCATTGTGTTTCCTCTGCAGGTGTTTTTGAAAAGGCAAGAATATCTAGGAATGTGTTGGGTGTTAAGACATAGACTCACCTTTCTTCCTCATAAACCAACTTACCTTCCTCCACCTGAGCAAAAAAGGATCATGAACTAGTCAAGCCAATATTTGATGATCCCTCGCTACATTCATTTTCATTTTGACTTTTAGGAAAAGTCATAAGAATTCGCAAACCAAAATGTTTTCAATCCCATCACAACTTTTTGGTTCTTTTGGTCTTTTCGCATTTTTTTAAATCTTTTGAATTGAATGAAAAGAAGAATCAAATAAAGACTGAGAATGGCAGGCTACTTGCTCTGCATATCTTTTGAAAGCGGCGTTCCAATATTTGCAAGAAAAATTGGTGACATTGCTCCGGTGAGTTTTTAAACATGTGATTATATTTAATACAAATTATTTGCTTTATATAATTTCTTATTCATACTGCTACAATGAAAAATTCAGAAAAACCTTAGTTTTTACTATTGAAAAATCAAAATTTTAATATTTACCTATTAAATTTAATAAACTATTTTACATAAATATTTGGTTAATTTTAAATAAATTTGGTTTTTATTTCCCCAATTTGTATTTAGGTAATAATCAATTTTGTTAGTAGATGATTCTAATTAAAGTTTTCATTATATTTGGAGAATCAATATTTTGAGTATTTTAAATTCCCCTCGAAGAGAGAAATGAAAAGGAAATGAGGCATGGAATTAAATTCAGTTGTGGATTCCTCATCTTTCAGTGTATGGCCAAGAGATTAGTGTTGTCAAAGGCTAATGGATCTATTTAAGAAATGTCAAAGGGAACTCTCTTTGAACTTGGGAATCTTGAGGAGCTCGAGACTCCCAGAGTTGTGTGGGTGTGCGAAAGAAGCTGAGATCTCTTTTTGCTCTCTCCGTGTATGAAATCCCTTGTTGGCCTTGTTGGGCGAAATTCTCCCTGCCCTTAACGACCCGCCAGCTCTCTTTTAACATAATTTATTTATCACATTCGAACATGTTGCGCATTCCAGGACATAGGTATATACATCTTCATTTCTCATATTTCATCTCACTAGAATAAGATTCTCAAGGATGGCACAAAACCTAGAGAAGCCATGGACATACTTTGAGCTACATGACAATGCTTTCTTAGTCAAACATTGAAGGAGCATGAATTTAATTTCTCAATTTCTAAATAGGAGAAGAGAACAGCGGAGCTCAATATATAGAAAAAGAGTATTAGACTATTAGGAGAATAATAATAATGTGTACTAAGTAGGTCGGGTTGGTTAAAATTCAATTTTGAACATATTGGAGGAATCCATGCATGCAATGTTTAAGAATGAGATTGTAAAAACCCGAGAGTCTGAGAAGAGAAACTTCTTCTTTGGCTTTATGATTTAAAAGTTCCTTGCTCGGATCCTATTCATATAACTAACATGTAAGTACGGAGCATTTGGATCTTCCATTTCAAGCTCAAAGGGACCAAAGGAAGATGAAAGGGAAGAAGGCCTCATTAGTCATTTCCACCATCAAATTTTTATAATATTAATTTTTATTGACTACAATCTTGCAAAAGGCACTATGTACATAGTGCATAGCAAAAGTGTGCAAATATAAATACCATTTCACAATGGAATATTGTTTACCTTTAGAACTAAATTATATAACTATTATATATCTTTGTAGTAATAATTATTAATGCTATGGCGTATAATTTATGGAGTCTGAATAGGATGAAAATTTGGATTTATTCATATGTGGAAATTTTCTTTTCATTTAAACAGATTCCATTTCCTCTCGCAGCTTCCATGAATGGAGTGAAAGTATTTGGAAAGGCGAATCGAGTTGAATTGATTTCATCTCTTACTGAAAGCAGCCGAGTCATTTGGAAAGACTACCATTCGAGGTAATAACAATAAACATTGAACAAAACCACCATATGCTCAATTTCACCATATACTAGATTTACTAATTTCCAAATATATTTCGATACTTTTTAAATTGAAAGACTAATTTTATGATGAGAGAACATGGTAAAAATGAAATTTTCTATAAACTATTTTTTAATCATATTCCAGAATAACATTGATATATGCTGGGACCGATGATACAATCACGGACATTCACGTTGATCATCTTTTGGAGTCAATTTTCAACGCCATTGTTCTTCACGTTGGGCTTGAGCATTTAAAAACCACGAAGAATCTGGACAGATTAAAAAAGGACTGCAGAGTGAGTATAGAGAATATATTAGTGATTTCATTTCCATTTTATTGAGATGTCAAAGACTTGGACTTGATTCCAGCGATGCTACTCAGTGATTGACAAGATCTTACAAGGATTGAAGCCAACAGAGAAAGCAATCTACTTTGGGGACTTGACCAGATGCGTGGACGTTTCCCTCCACTCGGAATTCTCAACACAAGCCCAAGTAAGGATCTCTCACTTTGTATCACCTACCTACCCCGTTCTATACATCTCTTAACTCTTTATGTCACTATACAATAATACAATAGTATTTATAATAATACTTATAGTATCTCCTCGTGTGAGATTGCATTTGAGATCATTTGGTTTCAGGGCTTTCTGGACACTTTCCTTGAGAGCGTTGGGTGCAGCTACGGGTGTGTTTTGCGGAACGGGTCCATTGCAGCCGCTTCGAAAGAATGGTGGGCCATTTCAGGCCAAGAACTCTGTCTGCTCTCCTTCTGTGCTTCCGAAGTTCCCAATGGGTTCTTTGATAATATCATCTATCTCCCCATTACGAGTCCAACGGTTCGTCCCAAGTGGATTGAGTTCATTGGGGCTAAATCATCTTTTGTGTATCCAGCTCCCCTTTCGTCTCGTGGTGTTCAAGCTGAGCGAGGGGGTTCGACTCTGCCTGGTCTGCGGCCAAGATCCGCCGTTGGCCGTCATTGAGAAGGAAATGAAAAAGGCTCGAAAGTCCGGAGCTGAGATTTTCCATTACTGTGAAGAGAAAGGGCCTTTGCTCCCGCATGTGAATCCGTTCCCTCATTACGCCCGGTTCTTTGCCATTGAGAAGAGCCTTTCTGGGTATTCTTTTCTCCTCTTAACTCTTTGACCTTGGAGTGATGGGATGTCTCTGGTAGATTTCTCCTGGTGAACGCGGAAAAGAAGCGAGTGGCTTTCTCCGTCTTTTCCGAGAGACCCGGCGAGTCACTTAGCACGGCTCAAAAGTTGGATATTCTTCGAACGTTTTATCGAAACATTGTCGGGCCGTGCTTTGCTCTCGACTCTCCTCCTCCAGCTCCTCACGGTAAGCCTGGAAATTTAGCCATTAAATTCTCAATGGGAGCTTTGTCTCCTGAATCTTAGATTCTTTCCCCCCGAACTCCGTGTACTCAATACGCGGGGTAATTGAATTTGACGTAATGGGTTTAGTCTCAAGCTGATTATTTTTCAAATTAGATTCGTCGGTCGAAATTCAACATGAAGCTCTCGAGTCTTACTGGGCCTCTGACTTTCACAAGTGCCATGCGATTCGCCAGGGACCGTACCAACTCTTCCTCATCTACGACGCTCCCATTTCCACTTATCTCATGAGGTAAAGAAATTCTGAACCCCGAAACATTCACTCCCATTCACTTCATTTTCAGGGTGGCCACTCAAAAGCTTCTTTTCGAGCTCATCAAGGATAAAATGATCAAATGAATTCTCTCAGGATCCCCAACCTTATCGTCTTCTCTCACAAATTGAACCAAAGTTTTAATGACAATATGCCATTAACGTTAAGTATTAAATGCTTCAAAAGTTTTGAAATACATTCCATTAATTAGTTGCTAGACAATTGTAACAAATCTACGAAAGACATTTACGAAATATTTTTATATTGTTTATATGATACTCATAAAATAATAACTCATAGTAATTACGATGAAAATAATCAACAAATGTTATATTATGTATGCACAGTATTTAAAATTCATAATCACGTTGAATAAGAAATACCTTCACACAGAATGGGAAACATCAGTAAATAGTAACTTTTTGGAATTTAGTGATTAGCTGCCGAATAATATTTTGTTATATATTTATATAAATTGAACTCTCTGGCATGTTCATTCCTTTTAAGTATTTTTACAATCTCTCATCACCTTAAGAATCAATCAGTATTTATCTAAATATAAGTTACGCATATTTCAAGTCTAGTTATAAACGTACCTATATTTTTCTATCTATATTATCAACAATGTTTTTCTTTCCATAACAATTTGGTATCTTATTGTATTATTCAGCTTGTTATATTACTTAATAAAATACTCAGGTATTTCATAGTTTAGGTATATATACCAGTTATAGGGATTAAGTCAAGAGATAAAAATGTTTGAAATTCCAAGTTGGCTTTTGTTCAATGGATTTATATCTTTGCTTGAGAGTCTCTCAAATATGGCGAGCTTCTTTTTTGAACAAGACCTCGTGACGTTCCTGAAGTCTTCATTATTTTAATTCGAATTGTACATGAAACCACAAGTGGCAATTCGGAAAATCACATGTTATTTTTTATTCGATCACTAAATGAATATAAAACAAGTTGTTATGCAAATAAAGTTTATTGATTGATTGTGATTAGACTACTAGAAAGATAATTTTCTATGCACTAATTCAATGACATAACAACTCCCTTAGAAATCCCTTTCAAGTTGGTCAATACCTAGCGTGTAAAACATGTTGAAAGAAAACATTTGGGCTTCAAATATTTGTTATATGAATATATATATGAACATATCGATATGTATACTGAAGTATACTCTAATAACGTGTCATGGTAATGGGGTGAGAGATTAGTGGTAGCCTACGAACGACTCGTATGGTTGTCCTTGGTTAATTGATTATAAAAACAAATTCGAGTTCCAGTCAACATTTCATTCGTTCGTAAAGTATTTTTCACATCAAGTTAATCACTCACTCACTCATCTCATTATTATTTAAATTTTCAATTGCTCATTAAAGAGCCATAAAATTAAATGAATAAAATAATATCAAAATGCCTCTCGCACATCGCAAGAACTTCACACATTCAACTCAAAAGGTATTAAATCAAAGAGGACATTTATTAACCCTCTCATCACCACTCAATTCATTTTCCGCTTTAATCAACACATTAATGGAGATTAATGAAGATTAATTAAGATATGAAATGCAATTGCTCAAATTATTATTTGTATGAATAATATTTTTAGTCAAAGGAGTCTTGTTCAATGTCGAAAGATTTCCACGCGGGTACGACCAAATAAAATCAGCTATCTCAGTGTTCCAAGTGAACATCCACTTGTTGGATTAACTTTAGGGCAAATTGTTGATGAATCTGCAGAAAAGTTTGGAGATGCCGAGTTTCTTTACTCGAGACACCAAAATATTCGAAGATCTTTTGGAGAATTCAAACTTGAGGTTTTTCTCCCTGAAATTCTTTATAACAAGAAATGATTTATCCTGTTGTGTTAAGGTTGATAACTTGGCCGCCGGATTCCTCAGCATTGGACTTAATAAAGGAGATCGCATTGGAATTTGGGGCCCGAATTCTCACGAATGGTTATTTTATAATGCTCAACATAGACAGATAGTCAGGAGAATTATTTGCTAATTTTCAAATTGCCCATGCATAAATATGTGAACAATTCGCATTATATCCATAATAATCACTAAAAGAGAATAATTGATTTGAATAGGATGCTGACAAAATTTGCAGCCTTTAAAGCTGGGTTGATTTTGGTAAAAAATAAGATTTTTATATTAAGTTAGCGTTTTAAATTAATGTTTATATTAAATGCTGCTTTTAATTATCACTTTAACATCAACTTTTGTAAGTTAATGAATATAACTATCATTTTGATCTTTTGTTCAAATAATGAATATTACATATTGATTTTCTAATTTGAAGGTGAACATAAATCCTGCATACCAGTCCCGAGAACTCCAATATTGCCTAAATAAAGTTGGCATTAAGGGCATTGTGATAGCCGATGTGTTCAAACGTCAAGATTACTATGAAATCCTCGCGTCCGTTGTTCCGGAATTAAAGACCTCCGGTCCCGGGAAATTAAAAGGCTCAAATTCACCTCATCTGACTCATGTCATTTCCATGTCTCCGAATCTTCTTAAGTAAAATCCTACTTTAATTTGCCTTCCTTCCTTCCTATACCATTCCTTCTTTTATAAATGCGCAAATATTGATTTTTGTATATCAGCGGATGCTATCAATTCGGCCAAGTTATTAACGATGGGAAAAATGCCTCTGAACAAGAAATATTAAGGAAAATCACAGCGACCGTTCAATTTGACGATGTAAATATAAATAAATTGGTTTGAAAAAGCAAAGGTGTTAAAGTTCAAACACGATTATCTTAACTTCATTAAACTTCATTGGTTGAAAAGACAAATTGAAAGGTCTAACGTTTTATTTTTAGGTTTGCAATATTCAATTTACATCTGGAACGACTGGAAATCCAAAAGGCGTCATGCTCTCCCATCACAATATCGTCAACAATGCTGTTTTGGTCGGCAGAAGATTTGATTATACTCAAAAAGTAAACAAAAATTGTTCATTAACAAGTAAACAATCTACTTAATATATAATTAAATATCATTACCAAAAAAATCCGAAATTTTCTTTTAGGACAAAATTTGCCTCAGTGTTCCCCTGTTTCATTGTTACGGTGGAGTAGTTGGCGCGGTCACAGGTTTATATTAGTAAGATATGCAATTAAAAAGAACTATTTAAAAAAATCAATTTAAATGAGCTAAAACATAGTGTTTGTAATTGCATGAATAGGTATATGTACATACATGTAGATTAATAGTTGTGAATAATTTGTGATTTTATAGTGGAACTCAATTGGCCTTTCCATCCCCTGGGTTCAGTGCTATTGATTCGATTAAATGTGTAGCAGAAGAAAGGTAATAATTTCACTTCTCTCTAGTTATAGTATATATACACCTCCTATAGCTATATAGTAAATATAGCACCTATTATAAAATAAATACTTATACACATACGGAAGCTATCAAATATGTAGATTGCCAACACTTACACCGGATACTTATTATTACATTAAAACTAGTTAACTAACTTTAACTATCAATAATATTAATACTTATTCGCTCATTGGAAGACACAAGTTGGACATTAAAATAATTTCTTCCCGAAATGCACTTTTCCAAAGTTGAGTTTTGAATATGATTGCTCATATGAGATTCGGGTCGAGGTTCAATTAAAATACTTTTGTTCTGAAGGTCCACACTCATTTATGGGACACCAACTATGCACGTCCTCCAACTCGAACTTCCAAAGTTGAGTTCTTATGATTTGTCGTCCTTGAGGATTGCTCTGACTGCAGGAGCCATTTGCCCAGAAGAACTTATTAAAAAAATGAAGACACAATACACAGTCCAAGCCGTAGGTGTAAGTTGGAAAAATGTTTTATGGGCTCAATTTACTTTTTTGTAACAACACTAAAAAAGAGAAAAACATCTTATGTTGCTAAATCTTTACGAGCTTAGCATAAATGTATTCTTAATAAGAAAAACTAGTTTCTCCTATTTCTCCTATTTACCTAGTTAGATTAAATGCCTAATATACTTATTTTAGTCATTTTGTTATTTTTTTCAAAAATTAATTAAGATATTTTGCGCAACATGCTACATTTTATGTAATGCTATTCTTACAGGATTTAAAGGAAAGGGTCATAGTAATTGGAGTTTTAAAGATCATTAAGCAGAGTTTATAGTTCGCAATTACTAGTTGGCTAATTGTTCCGTGAAAACATTATAGACGAGCTTTGTCCATTTTATTGTCTCTGGTTTATCACCAGAGAAGAGAAAGGCTTGAGCATGTGAGCATTTAATGGGAATTGTCTATTTCAGAGTGTTTATGGTCTCACTGAAACTTCACCCGTCTTCTACCAAACTCTACCTGAAGACGACGACTACACTCGTTCCGTCACTGTGGGATATCCGTCTGAACACACAGAAGTAAATAGTCATAGCCAACTCTCACGAATTTTTATTTTAATCTCATTTTATTTTTCAGGTAAAAATTGTAGATTTGGAAGGGAATATTGTTCCACTGGGAGTTGCGGTAAAAACAAGTTTCTTTTATTTCAATCCTTCAATTTACCTAATTGGCAGTGTATGTCCAAGAGGGAGAATTGAAAATAAGTTTACAAAGACTCTTTAATTAGGGAGAAATGTGCGCAAGAGGCTACTCGACTATGGTGGGATATTACGGAGATCCAGAAAAAACATCTGAGGTTCTCAAACCCTCTAAATGGTTTCATACAGGGTACGCAGAGAAAAAAACTTTTGTTTATATGCTTAATTATATAACTGTTCAAATCCTGCATATAGTTATTGCATATGACTTTTTGAAACCCCTTTAGGGATTTGTTCGTAATGGATCCGACCGGGCATGCGAGGATTGTTGGAAGAATGAAAGACATGATCATCCGAGGCGGAGAAAACATTTATCCAAAGGAAATTGAAGAATTTTTCCATACGCACGAGAAAATTGCCGAAGCTCACGTGTTTGGAGTTCCAGATGATAAAATGGGGGAAGAAGTGTCTGTTTGGGTTATGCTTAAAGAAACACAAACAATGACACAAGAGGAATTGAAAACTTTTTGCAAGGGAAAGGTACCTACAAATGGTTTTTAATTACCAAGTCAAAGTTTCTTTATCCATCGTGTTAAATTCCCATGAGTATATGTATGATAATTGATGAGTTTATTAATTGAATGCTTAAATGATTCCAGATTGCCCATTACAAAATCCCGCGCTATGTGACTTTCACCAAGGAATTCCCCACTACGACCTCCGGGAAAGTTCAAAAATTCAAAATGAGAGAAACGACGATCAAGTCAATCAGATCTTCTTCTTGATTCCTTCATGTAAATGGCTAATCAGGTTTTCCTGTCTAATGCCACGATACCAGCCACATTGGGATAATACAGAGTCATAAATCAGCTTTTTATATGGCAGGTATAGGGCGATGTCAATGGGAGCAGAAGAATCACGGAAGGGCGAGGGAGACCATTAACTAGGACTATAAATATGCTTAGGAAATTCACCCCCATTCACCCGTTGAGCCCAAAGCTTCATCATTCCTTTCCCCGAAACTCGGTCACAATTGGACTACTTTTACTCTTCTCTTTTGGTGTGACATGCAAAGTGGTGATTCGTCACATCGCCTTGCATGCCTCGGACTCACGTAAAAAACACAACTCGTCTCGACTTCACTTATTTCACTTTCCCTCTCGACCCTTCTTTCGCCGATATGAAGAGCATGCGGTGACTTCCTAATAAATTCACTCCTTCATCTCACCCCACTTAACTGTCTCACTTACATCAATTGTCATATGGAAAGTTCATTTAGCTATGTACCTCACTCGATGCTCATAGCTCTATATATTTATTATGACTATATGCATCAAATATTGGACGTGTCAAGGAATGAAATCAACTACTCGAGAACTTTGTCAAGAGCTTTAGGAAAAATCCGTTCTGGTTGCTCTACTTTCTCTAAGCGAATTTTCAATTAAACACAAAGAAATTAATTGCTAAGTTTAACAATACAAAAATGTTCATAGTATAAATATTAGTCGGGGTGTAATATTTATTTAAAAATTTACGCAATAGTTGAATAACCATTCCTTTTTTGTCAAATTTACTTCAAAGTTCATATCCATTGACATTTCGAAAAAACTTTTCATGGCCTCAATCATTTACGCCTTTTGTGTAAACATTGTGCATAGGCAAACCATTCCTAAAATAAAAAATTACATTACTAAAATATTACATTTTTTGAATTCTAATTAATTATTACAACTGTTATAAGTATTATATATTTTAAGTACAAATTTCATATCATACATTACCTTACATTCTTAAATAGTTAACAAACAAGTATCAATGGTAATTTTGATTTAGACAATGTAAATTATTAACTAAATTAACTCAAATGCTTTTATATTGATGCAATGATTCTTTTTATATTTATTGCATAATTAAAATCATCATAAACATTATTATAACTCATATAGATAGTATTATAAATTTTAATTTGCATTTATGTATATGGTTTAAAGCATATTATTCTAACATTAAATGCTTGTAATACTTTCTAATAATATAAGTTACATAGGGACAATGAAAATTTATTGAAAACTATTTACTTGTTTCATTTCACAGAACATAATGCGATTTAATTAATGAAAGTAGAGGATTTTTGGAACTATATAAAACTGAAATTAAAGGAACGCGAAGTCGAATGTTGGTGAGAACAAAGGCAGCTAATGAAAGTCGCCTTTGAGGTCATGTCAATCTCTTTATGTGACTTCCGGCGTTGAGGATGGTCAAACAGAGATGGGACATTAGTTTTGGATTAAGGGAGATCGGAAGCGGTAATTCTTCATGGGCTTTGTTGACAGACTGTGCCATTACTCATACTTTTGACTCCGTTCCCACTTGAACTCAATTTGGTTCGCAGGTAAGACGCGGTCCGACGGCCAACTCCTTCTCTATGCGAGGACTCCTATGTAGCTCTGATTTGGGATCCTTTGATGTAATTCATACAAGCGCATGGGTCATCGACGAGGGCCAAAACAATAGCTAGGTTTTTCAAATGAGTGCATAACTGAATCGGGGTCTCGGGGTCGGGCAGCGGAGTTCCTAACTACATTCCCCCACGCACCAAAGCCCAGACACCTTCCTGGTACTCGAATCCTCAGTTCAACTTGGACATTTTGCCCAACACTTTCTCTTCATTTCTTAGGATTTGCATATTCATTTCATACTTGTTCATCATGAGCAATCCACCGGGATATCAAAAGTCCAAAATCCCTGTGCTGGAGTCTCCTTACTTGGCCTCCCTTGGTCTTCTTACAAATCTGAGTGATGAGATTTTTTACGGTGATGTGGTCGCGGCGCCTCAAGACATCCTCCCCGGCACTTTCCAACAACCCCTCCTGTTCAACTATGCCATATCAGACCCAAACTTCGACTCCCCGTCCAAGAAACCCAAAGTGACCTTTAGTGTGGAAGGTGAAGGAGGAAGAGATGAGAATTCCAGGCTGTCCAAAACTTCCTCGAGACCGAGAAACACGGAGGGGTGGATAACCGAAGGGGGCGAGCCAAGCAAGAGAGAAAACTCAGGGAAGAGTCGAAGAAAAAAGAAGAAAAAACCGCCAGATCCGAAAGTCCTCGTGGAGCAAAAGTTGGATGCTTTAATCGCCAAACTCGAGGACGAGAAGAAAATGAATAAGTTGAGCGTGGCTCCGACCAAGTTGAGCAAATCCATGGAAAACTTGAAAGACTCCCAAGACCCAACGAATCCCATCCCATTAAAAATGGACCGAAAGTCCGCGTCGCATCCCCGCGTGGACAAATACGACGACAAACCCGAGCGCGGGCTTGTGAAGACAGAAGGAAAAGTCCCAGGAGCCCCACCAATCAAAGTGTCAAAAATGAGCCAAGAAGGAAATAGTGCAAAGTATGTGAAAGCCGGAGGAAAGTGGCGGACCGCCCGAACACCCGACAAATCAACCTCAAAATCAACCCCAAAATCAACCCCAAAAGCCCCGGGAGTCAAAAAGCGTGAATCTTCGCTTTCGCCCTCCAAAACCCCAACTCGTCCACCCGCTCCCTCAACAAGTACAAGCGTGAAGTCCAGCGGGGATTCTTCGAGTCACGAGAATCGAGAGACGGAGAAGAAGCTCAAGTCTTCGAGTGACTTGAAGAAGAAAGGGAAGGCGGAGAAAAAGCCCGAGATGGCCAAGGAGGAAAAGGGAGAGGAAGGACAGTTGAAGAAGAAGGGGTTTACTCTCAAGATGATAGGGGAAAGAGTGCGGAAGCAGGGAAACGACTCCAAGGATCCGCCGCCCAAGGAAGTGAACATCAAGGATGCGGCCGCCATCCTTCGTCTCATGTCGCTCTTGAGAAAGGGAGATTACCATGGGTTGGAACAGCCATTGAGGTACTTTGAGAAAGTGGTGCTCACAGGAGAAAACTCAAAACCGTTGGAAGGAGTGGCGGAAGAGGTTCGTTTGTCTAAGCTTCCAAACACCTTATGAGTATTTGATGGAGTATGTTCATCCAAACACATGCTTATAAAGACTCATATACTAAGCTATTCAGTATTTAAGTTGCTCACGTCCGTAGCGTAGTAGTATCCATATGCGAGGAATGAAATAATTATTTGGAACTGAATGGAGCAGATTATGAAAGTTGAAGGAGTTTAAACGGAGGCTTATTAAACAATTATTTTGAAGGTAACAGGATGGACGCCTTTGATGTTTGCAATCAAAGACAACCGGACGCCTTTTGCTGAACGAATGCTCGCGCTCGGATGTGACATCAATGCCAAGAACAAAGTAAAATCAATTTTTATTCAAATCCCAACATTTTAAAAGCTTTTAAATGTTTATTTAACTTTATTAATACCAAAAATTTAAGATCCTCCGTATTTACTATTTTTATTTGTGCAATATTTATGGTGGGTAGAATTGTATTAAGAAATTAAATTAAAATTTTAAGAATATGATATATACATAGAATGAGGAATGTTGACTTGATGACACAAATGTTTCCCAAATAGTGAAAGCTTTTCATTTTCCAAGCTTGACTCTATTTAATGTAGATGGATTGAATGCATTAAATTCCATAAATATAATCGTGTTCTCCTATTTGTATTCCTTTGACTTAATCAAGGTGCTCTTACAGCATAAAACATTGATTCAGGTGTGAGAAACCGTTTGATCCTTCACCACGTATACGTATCAGATTGGTTTGAGTGTGAGACAAGGATTGATTGTGTTGAACAAGTCATTTGGTTATCAAAGCCATGTGTAAATGGGAGTGATTGAGTTTATCGGGTTTGTTGGAGAGCCGGCGGAATTTCATAGATTCATTTGTGGATAGGTCAAGAATAGGCGAAGGAGCCAAAACAACTACGCAGTAGAACAAACTCAAATTTGAGACTTTGAGTTGAGAAATTCAGAAGAGTGAGAGAGTTTATCAAACCGGGCCATCAAGAAAATCGTTAGAGAGTCTCACTTTCCCTTTTCTTCCAATTACACCGCCGTAGACATTTTAATAGGACATACCCGGATTGAACATATTGTATAACCTTTCCCCCTTGTGAGCCCAAGGATATGAAGGACCAAATCCGCACATTATCCAGCTACCAATGTGAATTTTCTATTTTATGGCTCCTTTGTGTTGGAACATGCGACTTTTCCTGACACACAATCTGGACCATTCAACAAACACAACATTTGGCATTTTATACCTTTATTTAATAAATGCACAGCGGATTATAGGGAAAGTTTAAAGGGCTTATAATGGGCACATTATTAAACATATGGGTGAGTATGACTTCTTTTCTTATGAATAACTGCGGGATTTGTGCAGAACTCATTAAATCACATTTGAACATTAAAGAAATGCCCATGTAGCATTTAGCTCTCATATACCGGAGAAAATGAACACATTGTGCATAAATGCATATAGCGTCAAATAATTCTATATTTGTATTTTTGTACCTATTCCTATTATTCTCACATGCAATGAAATGTCATGTTAATGTAAAGGTTGGTCATTTGTGGTCATTAGATACCATATATACACGTAATACAAATGTATAACCTACATAACACAATATATGACTCATGTATCTGATTCATGAGATTCTGAGAAATGAAAAACTCTTTTGACAAGATTGTTCTCATTTCATTATTTGAAAAATTTGTTTTTCAAGAGCATTTAAGCAAAGTTTTTGTTACAATGACGATTAAACAGCAATTCATAATTTACCTCAATAATATATATTAATTATTTAAAAATGTAAATTATATATAAATATATTTTATAAAAAATAACAAATTTTTCAAATTAAATTGATAGTCTTTGAATAATGAAGCTCATCGCCGAATAAACATTAGCTTTAAAGGTTGGTCATTTGTGGTCATTAGATACCATATATACACGTAATACAAATGTATAACCTACATAACACAATATATGACTCATGTATCTGATTCATGATGTAAATTATATATAAATATATTTTATAAAAAATAACAAATTTTTCAAATTAAATTGATAGTCTTTGAATAATGAAGCTCATCGCCGAATAAACATTAGCTTAGGAATAATGAAGATTTTATGAATTTATGTTCACAAGGTGTAGATTGTAGTATTTGAGTGTTATTTTATCTTTTCAAATCATTATATAGTACTAATGTGTAGCTTATTAACAAGAACTCTTATGAATTGTAGGAAGGAGAAACTCCTCTGATCATCGCCGCAAGTTATGCTCGAGACGAAACTGTAAGGTTTCTTCTCTTCAAAAAGGCTGATACATCTGCTGCGACTGAAGTAAGCTAAATTTCCTTTTTAGCTCCTTGTGAAATTGCACTCACGTTGTTCACCAAATGCCAATGGAGATTAATATTCCATGTAATGAAGATGAAACGGGAAACGGCACTTCACATGGCTTGCAAAAGGCCCAGTGGAAACGGTACAAACATTTTGAAATCTCTCATTCACGTGGCTCCGAAAGAAGCCCGACTCGTCCGAGACGTTGTAAGTTTCCCTATAACCTTCGTCAAAAGTCTGATCTCAAATGTCCCACATGGATGATGGCAGAGGAGATGGATTGAAGAGAAAACTCTTGTTTTAGAATGGAAATATTCCGCTCATTGCGGCTCTGGAGTGTGGGAACAAAAGTGCTTGTCAGCAGCTCCTCCATCACTTGGGTTTTGATCAAATGCGAATCCCCGCTGGTGCTCAGAAGGAATTCCCACTTCATTTGGCCATTAGGAAGAAAGATTTGGAGATTGCGAAGCTCTTTGTAGATGCTGGAGCCAACGTTGACGCCAAAAATGTTAGTCAGACACAAGTTTGGAATTTGAAGAGTATATCATAGTCATCCAAAGAGAGAAGGATGGATATGCTATGCATTTGCTATTCCTGGACCATTCCATCTCCCATGAGAATGAGGAATTTTTCTAATCATTCTAACGAATGTCCAACACAAGTTTATTTTACCCTTGATGGTCTTTTCAAACTTTGAATGATTTTTGTTGACAGAGTGAAGGCCAGACGGCCCTTCACATTGCATGTGCTATGGGAGACGAAAATATGGTCAAGTTCTTCTACATGTGTAAAGCCAACCCGAATATCGCGGACAAAGAAGGTAAACTCAATTTGACCATTTACTATAATCATTACTACTCTTTATTAATTACAATTTTCACACACTCAGAGTGAGTCCAAATAAGACTAAATGTAGTATATGAGATTGAAGGAAATTGGAATTGAAAGTTTGAGCCAGGGAAATTGTTCCAATGGCTTTGACAAACTTTCACCCAATGCTCACACATTAAACACGGCGTGTCCTTTGAATTTTGTGCATTAACCCAATTCCAGGAGAGTTCTGAGTGAGTGTAATTATTACACATACAATTCACATTCGTACATTATGACAATGACAAGAATATGTGAAACTAAAGGGTCCCCAGAAATTATTGCTATCATTGGAATATGATGCTTCTGATCATTGCACAAAGTTGTAACATATACCATTTGAAAGAGCGTGCAAAAATACATCGTGGACTACATTAATATCTTAACTTTAATTATCTTTAACTTTTTAATGGGGTCTTTAGAAAAAACCGCAATTTGCTTCAAAACCTATTGAGATCATTTTGCAACAGTGAAAGCGGCTGAAGGTGGTAATACGGTTTATTAAAAGTAAGTTTTTTTTAAATTAAAATGTTATTAACATCATAAATATATTCAAATTTTAATTTGTTAAATATAATTAAGAAAAGGTTAATGAAAAAGTTCTTTTTATAGGCTTCTGAAGGTGAAACGAAGATTTTGTGGATTTTTTCTAACGGCTCAAGTTAAAAAGTTAAAGTCAACTAAAGTTAAGATATTAATGTTGTCCAAGATTTATTTTTGCACGCTCTTTCGAATGGTATATGTTACAACTTTGTGCAATGATCAGAAGTATCATATTCCAATGGTAGCAATTATTTCCGGGGACCCTGTATATGTAATTCAAGACACTTCAATTAGTATGCATAAAGATTGACATAAAGAATAATATCCAATTTTTCATACTTAATAGCCAAAGACAAGCTACATAGCCAAAAGATATAAGATTGAGATATGTGTGTGTGTTTAAGTGAAACTGCAGGTATTTGAAGTACGTGATGAGTTTGATAACATGATTTCAGATCGAACTCCAATCCACGTCGCAGCTGAGCACGGCTACACGTCAATAATTGAACTTTTGTCAGACAAGTTTAAAGTTTCGGTACAAAGGCGAACAAAGGATGGAAGCACGCTCATGCATATTGCATCTATTCACGGCCATCCTGAAACTGCAATGGCCCTTTTCAAAAAAGGCGTCCCACTTCAAATGCCAAATAAGGCAAATTAAATCCTTGTTAAAACCACAGTGCTCAAAATTTGGATTTGTTAGGGCGGAGCGCGGAGTCTTCACATTGCGGCTCGTAATGGCCACGGAGCACTCATCTCCAAACTTTTAGAAAAAGGAGAAAAAATTGATGCGACAACAAATGTAATTTGAATCCAAAGTTTCCCAATTATCCTCACCTTCTTTTCTCTTGATTTGGCTCCTTATTTAAGTACAAATATGATTAACTTCATTAGGACAACTACACGGCTCTTCACATCGCTGTCGAGTATGGCAAGCCGAATGTCGTGGAAACGCTCTTGGGCTTCGGAGCTCAAGTTCATATAAAGGGTAAGGAAATTAATTAATATGGCCATTCGCATGATTTAAATATTTATTTAAATAATCATTGACTCTCATTTTCTCCTTCAACCCTGTGATTCTTTCAAAGGAGGGAAAGCCAAGGAAACCCCGTTGCATATTGCAGCACGAGTCAACGAAGGAGACAAATGCGCCCAAATGCTTCTCAAATCTGGAGCCGATGCGAATATCACCATGGAAAATGGAGAAACTCCGCTCCACGTCGCGGCTCGGAATGGGCGTTTGAGGATCATTCGTCTTCTCATAAACGACGGCGGGGATCCTGTTCAAAAGTCTAATGTAAGAGAAGCGAAATTCATTAATTTCCCCGTCTTCACTCTGAATGATAAAGTTATTGTAATTAAAAGTTCATTAAATAATCCCGGGAACAAAAAAGTTAATGTGTACTAGGAATAATGCATGAATTATGACAAAAACTGATGTTTACTTTATTTAGGGTGGGGAAACGCCGCTCCACTTGGCATGTCGATATGGACATTTGCAAGTGATCAAGGTTCTTCTTCAGTTTGTGCATAAAGAGCGGGGCGAGGCTTCCATGGGGCTTTACATCAACTCGGCCACAGCGAGCGGAGAAAGTGCATTGCATTACGCCTCAAAGTTGAGCAGGGAATTCCTCGGCAAGACTATTTTGGACGACGGCAGAGAAATCGCAACACTTTTACTCAATGGAGGAGCCTCAACGTCACAGCAGACCAAAGAAGTAAATTCAATGTTTATGTTATTTAATAAGTCAAAATAATATTAACTCGTATTAATAGCAATTTGAATTTGTCATTTTAGACACACGAGACTCCTTTTCATTATTGTGCTAAAGAGGGGAATAATGAAATTTTGAAAGAAATGATTTCTCGAATGACCATTGCGGAGTCTCAACGGGCCCTG
Source organism: Neelides sp. FZ-2019 (assembly GCA_009869795.1). Taxonomy (NCBI): domain Eukaryota; kingdom Metazoa; phylum Arthropoda; class Collembola; order Neelipleona; family Neelidae; genus Neelides; species Neelides sp. FZ-2019. Next base: position 4,454 of record VJMY01000023.1, on the reverse strand, counting down.
AACAAACAATCGACCAAAGGCTGGTCGCCTCTCCTCATCGCGTGTCACAAGGGACACATTGAGGTCGTGAGGACTCTTTTGGAAAACAGTGCACGAGTCGACGTTTTTGACATTGAAGGAAGATCCGCTCTGCATTTGGCCTCAGAACACGGCTATCAGGTATAGAAAATATCATTAATCCCATTAAATGCTTTATAGGGACACATAGGTGACATAATGGATTCTAGCCATTTTCCCGCTGTTCTTCAATCGCACTACATTAGGCTTATAAAAACTCTGGGTTTATATAAACTTCTTTTAAACATTAATGCCAATTGAGAGTTACTATAAGTAAACGGGAATGAGTTTAATGGCTAATCTGAGTCTCTTACAAGTAAACATGTCTTTTATAATGGCATATCTCTATAAAATAAATCTCATTTATATTAAATTTGGATCAGAATTTCAAAGAGGATTTGTGGGTTTTTTAAACTTAGGAAGTTTGTGGTCTCCTTCTGAATCACAAGGCGTACATTAATGCAAAGTCTCGGATTGGCTTCACTGCTCTTCACTATGCGGCCAAGAAGGGATACAAAAAACTATGCATTTTTCTCATTCAGGATTACTCGGCTTATGTGGATGTTGTGACTTTGGTGAGTGTCAGAGTGATTAATTTTAATTCTCTAATCTCCCTAATCAACGCCCAAGAAACCAGAGAGTGACTGACACTGAGATGGGTATAATAACGTTTTTAGAAAAAACAAACACCGCTTCACTTAGCCGCCGAGTCGGGACAAATCGAAGTTTGCAGATTGCTAATGGGCTTGAGAGCCAACACTGACGCAGCCGACGAGAAAGGTCAAAAACCCATTCATTTGGCTGCTCAAAATAATCACTCGGATGTGATCAAATTGTTCCTCAAACATCAATCCACTCTCGTCACAAGTTCCACCAAGGTCTGGAAATCAAACCAAGGCTATGAAAATATTTGACATTTATGGGAATGAGTTAAATGGTTTTTAATCATAGGATGGAAGCACTTGTGCTCATCTTGCAGCCATGCAAGGCTCCATTTACGTTCTCGAAGAACTCATGAAATTTGACAAAAATGGGGTCATCTCAGCGAGAAATCGTACAACAGACGCCACGGCACTCCAACTGGCTTCTGAAGGTGGACACGCGGGGTTGGTGAAGTCGCTGTTGGATGCAGGGGCTTCAGCCACAGACGAGAACAAGGTTTTAAAAATCACAAATTTTCCTATTTTTAAATCATTTTAATCGTAATTTCATATCTCGTTCATCCTCACCAATTCCTCTAGGCTGGATACGCTGCAATTCATTCAGCAGCCAAAAACGGTCATTTGAATGTCATTGAAGCTTTGAGGAATGCCGAGGGAATACAACTCACAAGTAAAAAGCTGGGATTGAACGCTCTTCATATTGCGGCTTATTTTGGGCAATCTGGTAAAGAAAAACAAATTCATTGGAGATTTCATAAATAAATTTATCGTATATAGACACGGTGAAAATAATAAGAAAGTATAAATAATCTTGAAAAGTGAAAAATATTCTTGTTTAACAGAAACTGTTCGAGAGTTATTGGCTTATATCTCAGGGACAACCCCGTCTGAACCGCCTGTCTCATTGCAAACGAGTTTTCTTAAAGAATTGGGCCTCGAGTCGGGCTACACACCGCTTCATCTCGGGGCCTTCTCCGGAGAAGAAAACGTCGTTCGGCTGCTTCTCAATTACCCCGGTGTTCAAGTTGATGCTCCAACTGTCAACTTTGTAAGTTTTAGTTTTATTATTAACTCTTATCAGCATTTTTTACATCACCCTAAGGGTATTTAAATGAGAACCAATTTTTTCATAATTGTTTAATACTTCAACAGGGTTACAATCCTCTTCACTTGGCTTGTCTCGGAGGCCATGTGACGGTTGTGGGGCTTTTGCTCAGTCGATCCTCGGATCTTCTAGAAAGCAAAGATAAGAGTGGAAAGACTGGACTTCACTTGGCCGCTGATAAAGGACATTTGCAAATGTGCGAAATTCTTCTTGGCCAAGGAGCTGAAATTGACGCCGTGGACAAAGTGAAATTAATTTTCATTATTAGCTAATTCTCATCTTAATCTCAATGGTCTTGAGTCTTAATTTTGGATAACTAAATAGGAGAATTGGACTCCGCTCCACTGTGCCGCTCAAGCCGGGCATTTGGAAGTGATTAAACTTCTTGTTGAGAGCGGGGCTTCTTCCTTGGCAAAGAATGCCAAGGGTCAACCACCCATTTGGTTCTCAACTGCTGAAAATCACTTGCCGGCTCTCATGTACTTGATGAGAAAAGATCATGACACGCATGGCCTCATGGAAGACAGGACGGTAATTTGATAACAAAATTAATCATTTCTTATCTCATCTCGCAATACGAAGCTACATACATAGAGCAAATAACACAGAATGTAATATGGTCTATTATCTCAAGTTATATTTTTCTAAGTTCTTAATGCCTTGTAAAATGGCCATTAAAGAATAATGGAATCATGCATTTTCTTATCACCATGTAAGTACGCACCTCAGTACATACTTATATTGTGAATTGGGCAAGAGATTAATGAGCGAATGTTTTGTTTTAGTTTATCTTCAACTTGACTGTTTGTGGGAAAAACAATGACAATGAGCCATTGGATTTATTCATTTTGTCTTCACCTGCGCCAGTCGAAGTGGCGGCCAAATTGTCAGCAACTCTGGACGCCATTTCAACCAAAGTAAGGCTAAACATCCAATTGGTTTATGGATTTGTGAATGAATGAATTGACAAATTGTGATGAGGATTTGACGAATTTGGGCTAATAAACCGTTTTGTTTTGTTAGGAGAAAGAGAGGGCCAAGGACTTGATCGCAGCTTCCAAGCATTGTGAAATGATGACGGCGGAGTTGTTGGCTTTGGCCTCAGGGGCCGAGTCTGCAGGGAAAGTCCTTCGCTCCGTCGACCGCCACAACGTGGAGTTCCTTGATGTGCTCATTGAGAATGAGCAAAAAGAGGTCATTGCCCACACGGTGGTCCAAAGGTATTTGCAAGAGCTCTGGGTTGGAGAGTTGACCTGGGAGAGCTGGAAGAAACTCCTGTTGTTTCTCTTTTTCATCATTTGCCCGCCGATTTGGGTCATTTTCTCCCTCCCGCTCGGTCACAAGTATTACAAGATCCCGATCATCAAGTTCATGTCCTACTTGACCTCTCACATTTACCTTATGATCCTCCTTTCCCTCACGAGCATTACGCCGATTTACCCGGTTTTCCCCATTCGGAGCAATTTATTCCCGCATTGGTACGAGTGGATGTTGCTGACGTGGCTGTTGGGCCTCATCGTGTCCGAAGTGACGAATCCGAGTGACAAAGGCGGGCTGGGATGGATCAAAGTCACCGTCGTGTTCTTTTGCATTCTCGCCGTCATCGTCCACGTCGTTGGGTTTTTCCTGAGCAGCCGAGCTTGGAATGGAACTTTGCTCTATTCAAGGAATCAACTGTTCGCCGTGGGCGTCCTGCTCGCCTGCGTCCAAATCCTCGATTTTCTCTCCTTCCACTATCTCTTTGGGCCTTGGGCCATCATCATTGGGAACTTGATGAAAGACCTCGCGAGGTTTCTGGCTGTCTTGGCCATTTTCATGGTGGGATTCTCAATGGTCGTGGCTGCCTTGAATCATCCGTTTTACGCCAGAGTTCCGGACCCAGAGAAGACAGCAAAGCTTCTCACCAACGGCCTCCCTTCTGGGGGTATGCTAAATATATTCTCGTCTAAACCCGAGAAAACGTTAATTAATCTATAAAATTTATTAAATATTTAATTTTACAATTGCTCTAACTTCCATGATTTTGATTTTTTTTTAAATATTCCTTTATAGTTTTGGTGACTCCATTGGATTCCTTTGAACTTTTGTTCTTTGCTCTCTTCGGTCTCACCACAGTGGCGGAGTTGCGGATCGAGTCCGCTCATCCTGAATGGACTTTAATCCTCTTCAAAATCTTCTTTGGCATTTACATGTTGGTGTCCGTGGTCGTTTTGATCAATCTACTCATTGCCATGATGTCAGATACATATCAGCGGATCCAGGCACAGTCAGACATTGAATGGAAGTTTGGTCTGGCCAAGCTAATAAGGAATATGCATAGAACCTCCGCGACTCCTTCGCCAATTAACATCTTCACAGCTTGGTTCATCTGGCTTCTTACCAAATTCCAATTCAACAAAGGTACGAACATTCAGATCATTCGTTGTTGTCATTAAAGCCAAGCCAATCGAGAGTGATGTTAATTCCAATTAAATTGGATGAGGGGAATTTTGAGAAAAAATGTGTTTTCGTCTTCTTACAATGCAGGGTGTTTAGGATAAGGCAGTACAACTTTGAGCTTAAATATCTCTAAAATTAATTAACCTAGGATTTTTTAGTTTGGTCCATACAATGAGGTATATAATCAAGTA